>CCAG010009275.1:0-68125 GCA_001077435.1 Glossina morsitans morsitans | reverse complement strand
TTTTTTATACCCAACACCGAAGGCTAGAAAATATACTTATTTTGTCGTACTGTTTGCAACACCCAACATGAATGTTCACGGACTCTATAAAGTATATTTATTCTTGATCACTATGAAATTCTGAATTAATGAAGACGCGTCTGTCCCTCTATGTGTTTCTGTTGTGTGTGTTGTAGACACTCTTCTGGTCGCAAAAATTATGAATTGGACTTTAACTCGCAGGTTGATATTGAAAAGAGGCCAAATTGGTCAGAGCACACAGCCAAAGAAAAGGGTAAAGCGAACACAACTCCGCTTTTGAAAGGTAAAATTTGTTGGGTTTTGCTCACACATTATGAAAGAAAGAAGGCTGAAATTTTCTACATTCACTTTACGGAGGATTTTTCACTTTTTTGAGGTTTTGTGCTTGTTAATCATAAGATAAACAAGACAGAATGCTTAAAACTATTTTGAACATGCCTCAAATGCAGATATGAAGATATGTTATCTGCCTAAAAATGCCTTAATTCTGAAATAAATACAGTGGGCATCACGATCTGGTGGATTATTTTTTTCTTAATACTACCAGAGACATGGGTATCAAACAATAGGACGCAGAGAGTAGAAGGCGGCAAGCTAAGTGTTTTAATTCCAAATTACTTATGGTAGACGTCATGAGGTAATAGATTAATTTTTCTTAACCGCTGTCTTCATCCATTCTTTTATAACAATAAATAAAAGCCTGAGGCGCCAAAGATTTTAATGATAGTGGGTACGCGAGATTATAACTTTTCTACTTGCTTTTTCGTTGTATTATTAATATGACTGACTAATCACTCTCTCTGAATCACTCTCTCACTGTACGAGTAAGACGATGATGGTCAGAAGAAGTGGGGAAAGAGCACGTTAAGGTGAAGGTGGCCGCGGTGTAGCGAATGCGTGTGCAACTAGTAAGTCTTTATCGATTCATTATCTACTCCGTTCCTCGACGCGGTTTGCAACCGCAACTGAGGGAAACTATGTTCCTCTCAGAGGGCATAAGAGTACCGAACCCCTTGCTGCTTTGTGGTTCTCGTTATAAACGTAACTATTCGCTAAAAAGATATTTTTAAGAAGTGAACAGCTACCGCCAAAGAATATTTTAGGCTTTACTACCTATAACTGGCGAAAAGTTTTCCTCTACAATTGCCTAGGAGTCTGCATTGGAAGATTTAATGAAAGGACAATATCTTTTCTTAAATAGTCTGCTACAGTAGAGGCCATAAAGCGGTTGCCACTATCCCGTTAGTTCCGATGATATTACGAATTGAAAAACGGGCTGAGAGCACGGTGGGGGCTGGACTTTGTTGATCTTTATTCTTCCGAAGCAAATATTCTCTCAGAAAGCTTACTTAAATTAATGGCTTTTCGAAATGTATGGATTACCCAAATGCAAGATTTTCTGCGGCTGCGTATAGTTTGATAGCAATCAAAACTATGCAATGCAATGCACATGAGTTTTAAGTGTCCACAGCGATCAGGTTGTCCAAAGAGAGCTGCTTTAAATATCAGGCACTATTCATTAGGCTGCCGACAACGTGTCGGACTGCTGGGTGCGACCTTTAAAGTTTCGTTGCGAGCGTAAATGATGAGATGCTAGATAACTCTTAACGCTAAGCAGATTTCTGGGAGCAGAGGAGTAGTGGGGCCCTACATTGCTGGTGATTGCCGAATTTTTTGAAGATTGCCGGTTAACTTGTAATGTCATGAGGTAAGGCTATCATAGCGTTTATCCACGAAAAACTTTAATAGGGGTCTGAAACTAAGGCAAAGAGGATTAACTTCTCGTACGTTAACCGGATAATTTTTCAAGTATCTTTTAAGTAAAGGCAAACGCTCCTGTTTTATTTCACTTATTTTTACCCTTAACAAAGTCCGTGTAAGAATTCTTTAAGGTAGTTGTATTTGTCTCAAATATTGTGTATGTGTTACGCAAAGACAGTTCACGTTACAACAATGATGAGTATCTGTTTTCTTCTATGCTTTAAGACTTAATCAAATGTGTATAACTTAAATTGAAACTGCATATGAAGGGAGAATGCCTGGCAGCTGAACTGTGAAAGCGTAATTATCTGCATTTCCGTTCTATTATTTCATAAATTCATAAATTCATTGGAATAATTTATAGGAAATTCAAAACATTAGCGGATGTATACTCTATCGTCAACGTTATTTCTAATGACATTTCATGCGCACGAAGGCGCTCACGGCTCGAATTGACTAACGTATGGTTTCTTCCTCTCAATGAGTGAGTGAAGCAACAACAATAAGAACTTAAAAACTACATTGTGCGCTGGCAATAGGGCTTTCGTCTGTTTGCGTTAAGAGGATGTCGTGTGGCGGTAGTCATGGTGGTAGTCGTGGTGGTGGCGATGGTAGTACTGCTGAGCAAGGATGATATTTACAAAATATTACTGTGTGTTGCTAAAAGCCGCTTTTATAATAACTGCAACAACAGTTCACTGCAAGGGTACGTTTTATGTTTACTGCTAGGGCGCGCAGCTGATGAAAGATAATCAGTCAATATTGACAAGTCCTTATTGGCGTTTCCGGTGCTAATGGTTGCCATTTCATTTAGATTTGCCGCATCAGACATACACCCATGCACAAATACACAAACGCACATGAATGCACAGGTACACACAGATTGAGAATCTTTAGAGTCTTCCATACATTTTGCAGAAGATTTATGGGTATGCAAGGATTTTCGTATACGGGGAATATATACATAAACAGTCCTGTTACTGCTGTTGACGTTGCAAGAAAAATCTATCTGAGCTTTGCATTTTTGAAACAATGTAATTTTCTATTTTAATTTTAAATATAAAAAAAGAAAACCACCCTTTAGCCGGACCAGATAGCAAGCATTTGCGTATGTGCTGGCATATGCTTCATGATTTAACACAACACATTGTATTTAAGCAGCATAAATTGACACGTGACCAAAGCACATGACAGGCACGTATACACAAACAAAACCTCACCTCTTGTGTGTGCAAAGATCCGGACACTGGAGGCATAAGCTTAGATTTACGCTTGAGGCTAACATTTTTAGCAATTGGAAATCGATTTCGTTAAAGGCATACATAGATACCTTTTATAATTGACCTGATATGTGAAACACTTAAATATGCAAAGGTAACTATGCAGAGTATCGTTGCACGCAAGTGAGAGTATTGTGAACGTGATGGCGTATAAAGTATCAACCTTTGACTTTAGCCTTGATTTACATACAAATTCTATTCATAATACGGACAAGAAGATATTCGCTGCGAAAGTGCATAAGTGTTCAATAGTGTGTATTTGTGCCCACCCATCATACATGTGTCGTATATGACTTTGTATGTTGTCTATAAATAACCGAAATGTAATAATGTTTTCGTTTGCCCTATGGCAACTCAACATTGTAGGGAACTTGCGTTGCTTTGTATTCATAATCACTATTTCGTCAACAATTACGATAACATTTATTGAAGACACATTCATCAAAAAATCAAGTTTCGCCCCACTGGTCGCGCGAGGCAACATGAAGTAAATAGATAACGTTACCGTTACGTTAGCGACAAATATTTGAACTTGACGAATCTATAATTAGCAATTTGATCAACGCGTCTGTGGGCATATAACAGACACGCACACATTCTCGGTTAAGCCATAGTTTCCCTAGTGTTGCACAGCATCATGGTAACCGGCCTTAGCTGATATTGTTAAGCACATTTATTCATCGAGTCTATCGATTATCAATTGTTTTGCCAGTCACTAACTACACCATAAATATTTATGAGAATAATGATAATTTTTTTAAACAAATTTCGGTTAAAATCACATTCAAGGACAATAATTATGAAGAAGACTTTAAAAAGTTCATTTCTCTTTTTCTTTCTGCATTGCAAAGAAAAATACGAGATTAGGACATCTTTTGGTGCTTACTGAATGCTTGCGAAACAGCGCTGATTGAAATTATTTTTTCTTTTTATTAGTGATAGCAAGCGTTGTAAAGAAATCTGTTTATTTCAAGCTTTAGGTTTCGGGGTCTCCCATAGACCTTATGAGCTGGACGATACTATCAGGTAGGGCAAGGTAGAGTATGGCTCCGGTCCGTAAATATCCCCGTTCGGTAAGATAGGTTCGTCCGTCCCTGTGTGCGTGTAAGAATTAAGTATGTGCTATTCTTTTAAGTGTAAACGTCTGAGAGTTGTCCGTGGGACAAATATTTAAAATCCCCCCATATCTCCCGAACTAGCTAGTTCCGTTAAGGCAGGTACAACAGTCTCAACAGCCCCGATCTTCACAAGGCGGCACTGGATAGTGGCGTCACGTATACTAAAATTGGCTTTTGATCCTTCGATTAGTTGAATAGACATGAAGGATTCACGAACATAGCGTGTTACACATAACCTCTTACGAACCGGAAATATGTGCACGTTTAGCCTACATAGTCGTTAGAATTTAGCAGTTTGAAGAACCCCGTAAAGCCATCGCTGAACATTTTTATCGGTATTTATGCCCATCACCGAAGGCTAGGGGTACATCCATTTTATCAAAACGTGTTAAAAGGCAAAGGTTTAAAGGAAGCCTTAGGGATCTACTAAGGTGTATACTTTCGTAATCAGTAAAAAGTTGTAAATCAATTTAAATATATCCGATTGTCCGTCTCTCATCTGTTTTTAATAATGTGTGCAATATTTGTGGTAAATATTCTCCCATCCGTAACATTGAAGGTCTCAGCCCAATATGGCAAAATCATGGCGGGTTGAAGTTGAAAATGGGCGAGGTCGGTCAAGGAATACGCCTACACAAAATAATATTTCTGCTCCCTGGATATTTTTGTCATTGCTAATAAATTGCAGCAAGCACATGACAAGCATTTCCACGTATATTTTACAAAAATCAATACAATAAACCAACGCCCGCCCAGCGCTACAAAGTAAAAAAATTTCAAGTTTCCAAGGGGATAACAGATTCGTCCCCAGTCGTATGCAATTTCCTTACATGTTTTAAGTTCGCTGTATTAAATGGAGCAGTTTTCCGGCATTGAAAACCAGTTCTTCATTCAATATTCTTCACTGTGGACAGTTTTGAATCTGCTGCGAATCAGCCTCGTTTTTTATTTCTATCAATATTTCTTATGTCGAACCGTAAATCTATGGCGACTGAAGAATATGTATGATTTAAATCGTTCGGCCGATCTTCTAAGTGGGCAAGATGAACAATCGTTCTATGATTTCTACGTGAACTGGCTGGAAATGTGAACGTGCTTACCTTTTAATATGTCTTCTAAGTCCGTCTACAGTACTTTATTTTTGAATTCTAACGAAACGTCAATTAAACGTCAATTCCGAAAAACTTTAGTTCTGTCCATTACCGTGAAAAAGTCAAAAATTAAATGAATTCGTACGAATACCGTACGTACAAATGATATAAAATTTGTCGTGAAGATTACGTATAGAAAAAATTTCACTGAAGATCTTGACGGCCATAACTTAAGCAATGTAGAAATAATGTTTAATAGGATCAGTTAAGTGCCAACCAAATGCTATTGCTGGCGATGAAGTTTCTGTAATCAAAACCAATTTTGATAAAAAAATGTTTGAATCATTTCTTGTGCTAAGGAAAAATTCGGTATGCTTTTTATACCGCATGGATTTCTGCATTGTTGCGCTAAAAAATGTTTTTGGGGAACAGCCAGTAAGCCTAATATTGAACAACTTCCACAATTACAATCTAAGATTCTTGGTCTTATTGATAATGCCCCGTGTTTCGTTTACATCAAAAATATTCATGATGAGCTGGATATTTTTTTAAAATATCTGGTCAGCCTGAGTAATCACGTATATCCTTTGGCAATATCTCTTCGAGTTGAATGGAATGAGATAAATGTGTTCGTAAGGCACTTTCTATTTAAAAATTAATTAATTTGTGTTCCATAAATTATTTAAAAGAATTTTCCAAGTTTGTATAGCTTCTTCTTGTTCATTTAAGCATCATGTGTGTTGTTTTATAGTTCCTACTGGGTAACAATAACCTCTGCCACTATCCTTACCTTGCTAACTTTCCTTTAATGAAAATTCTGTGCTTAACGCGAACCCTCACATGATACATATATACATCTCTTGTCTATGAATAGGCGAAAACGGTAGGACAGTTCTTTTCAACATGGGACAGAAATGCAAAATAAGTAAATAAACTTTTGCGAGCTCCATCATAAATGCCTTAACACTTTCTATGATCCTGAATACCAATTAAATTCTTCACTATTGCCTGCAACTCGTGTGAAGTGGTACACAATTCGCAACATATGTGTCAATAATAAGAATGTTGATTCTCAATATGTTCCATATTGCTGTGCTTAGGCAAACCGCGATCAATACGACTTACATTTGTTCGCTTGAGGCACTTTGCGATTGCTTTGATCGATGCTGTTTTCTATAATTCTTAATCCACACTACGTTACCAACTGTGCTTCACTATCACTTTAAAGCAATAGCCGTAACTGTTTCTTCCATTACTCATTACTACTTTTATTAAACACATAAACGTATTTAACGCGGATATAAAAAGAATAGGACAAAATAAATAATAAAATTAATCGGAAAATTTATCAAATTAAAGAAGTTACCTGCAGTTCACTTGCTAGAGGAGTTATCCGCTGGCGAGTTAACCCCTGGCCAGCATATCATAACCCAGTGTTATGAATTAGTTCATGTTAATATTAGATTTCTTTTGACTAATATCTTTATATATATCATATTGTTTTTATTTATAAAATGTAAAAAAAGAAAAAAATTCCACAAAACTAACTCCTCTTATATTAAGAATTCAAAAAAACACAGAGTGATATGTGTTTAGCAGAAGCATTACTTTCTTTTTTCTTGTACGAAACTTTTTATTTTTGTATGCGCGTTCGTACTAAGCGCTAGCTTACACTAAACTTACTTTAATTTATTATCGACCTATACCGGCATTTTTTTTTTATTTTTTTTTCTTTTTGCCTATCGTACAGGGTTTAGAGTTTAGTTTGTTTATATTATAATTGTTTTTGTTATCTCCGCAGTTTTAGTTGTTTTCATCAGTCCTCTCAGTACAGCGCAGTACAACTTCTCTCAGTAATCGTTGATTGCATCAATTTATTTTCCAAGTTCTTGAATTTATTTTGGGGGACTTCAGAGTTTTTCAGATGTGAATTTTGGCCGCTATCAGGTCATTGAAGCATTATAAGCCCAAAAAAAACTGGAACTTACTTTCAAGCAATCTCGCAAGCAAAGAAAATATAATATATAGAATGTCGATATGTCGAGCATATCACCCGAATGTCGACTCAATAGCAAAAAGTGAAACTCGTGTGTACTCAACATGACTCGCAGCTTCCTTATGTTACAAGAGAGCAGTGTACGGGGACTAGGAAAGCAAATGCGCATCGTGCAAGTGAATATTAGCAGAACAGATAACCCAGACGCGAAGAGTTCGTGCATGATCACCAGTTTTTCATATCAAAGCAAAAGAACTCAACCCGGGGGCCACCATATTATATAGACCGCCTATAGGCCTTTGAAGACGTACTATGAAATAAATGCCGCTCCTGTATGACTTGAATGATGGCCAACGTATTAAACAATTCATGGAACACGAGATATCTTTAAACTTGTTAAGACCAGAAAATATGCATGAAATTACCATCAATTCATTTATTCCTTTAGTGTGTTAAAGGGGAACACCAGTATATCCAGTAAAGTTTTTAATACGAGGTATTCTTTAAGATTTATGGTTGATAACAGCAGTAAAGATGATGATAGTCAGAGAAAATTGATGATGCAGATCACGTGACGGTTATTATTGATTTATTGATGATTCGGCGATGTTGATCTCTGTTGATTAATAATTATTCATGCTGCAGTATCTCATTCAATTCTGTTCATTCTGGAGTAAACTCCAGAAGATTGATATCAAGCTGTAGGAAGTGTAGGAATTATTGATTTGTGGATTGATAAAATTTGTAAAAATACGAGCAGACAAGACGAAGGGTTTAATTACAATTAATGATGACTAAGGAAGAGAAGGCAGCAGTTAGCGGCTTAAGGAGAGCTTTGTTGCGATCACGAAAGATTTCGTATAGACGGCTATAGATGACGAAAATCTTAAATGAACATCTAGTGTTGTTTAATTAACTGCACGTGAAAGTAAGATGCTCAGCTGACTCTTTTGTGTGACACTCTTCACATGTATCAGCTGACGCCCGTCCGACCATTTTTAAATAAACTTTATTTTGTCTACGACTGCACATAAGTCCGCTGAGCACTCTAATCTCCCACGTGGTGAAGTTAGCATCAGAAGAAGGATTAAAGGTCATGAAACGATGAATCTTGCAGGAAAGACGGTCTTCATTTGATCTTGCTATATCACGATATTTGTCCTTCCCGTCTTGCATAATACGATTTCGAAGACGTCTTTGAGGGTATATTTGATTGAGAAAATTTGCCCATCAAGCCGAGCTTCGCGGCCATAAAGAACAGCATTTGCGTTAAGACAAAAGCCACAATGATCTGGTATCCAGACAAGATGACATGCATCTACGTCAGAATTAGTTATGAGGATCCTTCTTTTGTTGATTAGGATCAGTGCCGATCTGCTACAAGGGAAAGCCGCAAATCTTTCGATGCTTTCAGATTTGGCCAGATCAACTGCCTGTCTGATGGCTAGAAATTGAGTAAAAATTGAAAAAAGCCTCTTCCAACTTATTTTTTTCGTTTTTCTTATACATAATTTAAAGTGGCATCTCCTTATAAAAAAAGGGCTTAAAAAATATATATATTTTCTCTTTTTTTGTAATAGAAATGCAAAATGAAAACCTTTGTGCATAAAAACTTGATCATATTTAATTAAGTATCTATGCCAATATGCTTCATGGAGATATAAAGCATATATATATATATATATATATATATATATATATATATGTATAAATACCTATAATGCAATGAATATCATCTAAAGTGATTGGTATTCCACTCTAGTTATAAAAGTCAATTAAATCATTGAGCCACCGAGCCACAGCAGGTGATTACATATGAATATATGTTTATACAATTCTCAGTTTATACAGTTCTCGTTTCACGTTCCTTGCATATATTGACTGGGCATACACATTATTAATGATATTATTAGCAAGTGTTATTTTTATTATCGTTGTTAAGCGAGTAGTGTAAGTGCAGTAGCTTTTGCTTAAATGAAAATTGAAATATCAATTTATTTGTATTCTGCTCTTGCAAAAGTTATTATATTAAAGCTGAGAGAGCAGAATGGAATGTAAATTAAATGTTATTTCCTCTTTATTTATATCAACTACAGGAAAATCAATAATTCTGCGAAATATCGGCAAGTCAGAGGCAAAAAGTTGTTTAAACCTCTTTTTAGTGAAAAAGTTGTTCTGATTCGCATAAATAGTCGGTTCAATCAGCCATTCGAGTGACTTATTGTTTGCGATCTTAAGGCAAGATGACTACTTCCGTATTGCTTCTCAGTATATAAAAGGGGTTTACGACTTTCCATGGACTTAACCTTTATATCCTTTAGCACAATTCTAGCTCTGCTTGTGTTTCAAACCTAAACGTACTCAGATTCGTTTTACGTTGTAATGTGTTTTTGTGAAATGAAAATCGTTTAAATGCGCACCCGTACATAGAATTTCGAAAAAGAAACTGTAATGTGGGAATTCAATCTTCGTGAATCCGCGTATCCTAATCTTACCACTTTAAAGCATTGCACCATGTCAAAATAATTATAAATGCTAGATACTTAAGCACGTTGCCGAATTATTTATGCGTGGTCTAGTTTTCACCTGGCGGAGACCTGTGAGATCACTTAATTACTTACTTGTGAATGTTTGTATATTTGTAGAATAATATGTTACGTAACACCTTTACCGAGCTAATCTCTTCTCGTCGGCACTCTATTGCGATTGTCCTTCTTCCTCTTCTGTAATTCAGCATATCAAAACTAGAAGGTTCGGTGTATTGCGTAAACAAGGTTTACTGGGAATACAAAGTTCTTTGGTTGAACCTTAATCAAGTTATTCATAAAGTTATTTAATTAACTAATTTTTTTCTAGTTGAGTTACACGCTGAAGGTGGCTGTGCTTTCCACAACGACAGCATGAAAACTCATATTCTTATTACAGTTGTTCTTATAAACCAGCGTTGCAAGCAACACGATCAACTCTGTTGGTCCTATTGGTTAAGTATGTAGTACTGACTATGAAATAGGAAGCCATGAAACTGTATTTACTGACAATGACGTATTGAATAGTGTCGATAAATTTCATGTTCTATGTGTTTGGTTGTATTTTCTTATTTATTAATTTTCTATTTTTTATATATTTATGTACTCAGTTGTATGCTACGTTAAGCTCAGTAACACAGATACTGTTTTCCATTTAAGTGAAAAGTACTGTAACAGTAATCCGAATGCATTCCTATTTGTGGAGGGTATAACAGTTAACCCACTCATAAAATCTATGCTTCATACTGCATTCCGTACTTACTCTATCAACGATTCTAATATGCATATGCCTATGAATATATTCATATACGTACATACAAAGCCGGCTGTTTGAAATGTTTGATGGCTTTATTAAGTTGTTACAAAATTGTTCAATATATAAGAGTTTGTGTATACATCGTGACGTTGCATATTTGTTGCATTTATGTACATATGAAGAGATATATATGCATATATGGAAAAGTTTATATATATGCAGTCAGTCATATTTATTTATGGAACTGCTGTCTAACATGAATGTTGGGTTAGAGAAATTTGTTCAGCCGTTAAAATATGCACAAATTATGGGTCTCAAGTGGCAACAATGATTTGTCATGAACATGTCAACCTATGACAGTGATATACGTGGCACGCGCAATTGATGTTTTCATGTTCGATTACTTCGAATTGCACTAATAGACTGACTATTTCATAGATTTCTTTCCAAGTGAAATGTTTATTAGACATGCGTGCACATATATCATATTTTTTTTTTTTGCACATTGCATATATTGTTTAAATATGGTATAAGATCTGATATTGTAACCGTCAAAACTTGTTTTCAACTTTTTCATCATAGATACAATGCGATCTTAATGCAATTGAGATTAAGTTAGGTAAGTAACTTGTGCATTCTAAGAAAGTAAAATGAAAAATAATAAAAATTTTCCATTTGACCTTTAACATACGATGAGAGGGGTAACGCGACGTCCAATATGGTTATATACATGTCTACTGTACTTTTCCATTTGAGGGGAGAATGAAAGAGAGAGGAAAAAACCGGAACATACTTTGTACAAGGCGGTGTAGATTGATGATTTGGACTATAAAAAGGAAGTTTAACTATTCCCATCCTCTTTTTTTTCTTGTTTTGCTCAGAAGTAGCACAAAATTTGGCCACCTTTCAAATTCTTGTTGTGTTGTGAAAAATCCCGTAAGTCCCGTACATACGTAGTACAACTATCCCACCTACATTAATTTCTCGTACATTCTGTTCAGAAAGAGTCGTGTGGAACGTTAAATTTTTTTAAACTCTAAGAGATGTCGACCTCTTTTTATTTAAAAATCGTCTGAGTTGCGGGGAAGGCTATTAATACCATGCCTTGAATCCCATGGATCGACTATCGCAGGTTTTGCCGCATTTTTTTTTTTGCGAAAATAGTTGCGTGGAACGTCTAAGCTCGTGATTGCGTCGCATCAAATATCTTAGGTTGCATGAATCGACTGCATGGTCCTTTGTAATTTTTTTTGTCAAAAAGTCTTCTGAATTGTGCACAAAGTTATTCTTTTACAAACCGTAGAGTTTATTGGGGTTCGTGCCTCCGCTTTTCATTTACTTTTGTTTTGGTTATGCGGAACTTCCAACGTGTCATTCCTCCACGAATTCTGTTTTTCTCCTACTCTTTTCTCCACAAATAGCATGAGTTGTGCAATACGTACCTCTCTTGTGCAATATGCGTAATATTTTATTTCCATTTATTTTTTAGGAACGTCCCAAACGAGTGATGAACTGATATGAATTATCGATAATTGGGCCCCATGTTGACCGTTCTTTTTAATTAACAAAATGTTATAAATGACGAACAAAAAAGTGCTAGTGTCTGAAATAAGCATGTATCAAGCCGTTCGGGCAGATGGTTGGAAGTTGTAACAGATAGATGCACATGTAGTAATGTAGGGGTTGCACTATTTTTCCAACAAACTCTCCACAGACGGTTACACCTAAGAAATATACGTGCAAAAAACCTTATGGAGACAAACGGGCGGATAAAACTTTCTTACTGGCCGGACTACTCCACATGCTGTCGTAACCATGGTCTGCTTCGACCCACGATTTTGTATTCTCCGTCTACCGTTCCACCAATAATCCGGAAGATTCGTTCTCTTTGCCTGAGCTTCAAAGTACCTTCGGTACCGACTACCTTCGCTTGTTGTAAAGTGCGAAGCGCCTAAATCGTACTTCCTCCAAGACGACAAATGAAATATACTTTGATGGTTTTGAATACTTGGATGGTTTCTTCACTTTCCTTATCCAAAAATTGGCGAACTTTTCACAATCTGTGGGTTGGTACTCAATTACTACTGCGTATTTACTCCTTACTTGATTTAGGAGGGATGAGCGTTCGACTTGACTTTTTTCACACAAAATTTGGTCTCCGCTTTTTTCAGTCCGAGCATGTAATGAAAGAAGAAAAAAGTTTTTATTAGATAAATAAAATTGTACCTTAACAGGGAGCACCATCTTTTATTCCTTTTTTTTATTCCTTCTTAATGTTGATGAGTATGGATGTAAAAGAATGTTTAATGAGTAATTTTATGATTTTGTATATTTTTGAATTAATCGCATTATAGGGCTTAGAGGATTTGATGGTACATCCATCCAATATGAAATCAATAGTCGATCATCAATCATTATTCGTTTCGAAACTAATTTGGGTAAAATAATTTACTTTAAATTACATAATGTTTTGATTTATGTAATAATTGCTTATATAGTTATAGTTGATTAAAGTGTATTGCTATCGTCTAATATAAAAAGATCGATTTAATGTTTTGACGATAATAAAACAACCAAATTATATGCATAATGAATAACGAGAAAGAGTCACATGATGTACGATGACATTTTAATTTACTTTTCATGTACACGTTTGTACAAGTTTGTCATATAATTGCAGATATCGTTTTATCGATAACCTGATTTACAGGCAGAGCGCACATACCTACGCATGTGTCTGTTGCAGTTAGTTACATACATATATGCCAAATTATGCTTACAAATAAGTATAGGGTTTGTAAACTAACATATCCACACTGCCATGTCTGTGCCCGTTGACTATAAACCATGTAGCCATCAAATAATTTCAGTCTATCAGATAATAATATATGTATATATATATACATATATATAGGCATGCATCTGGAGTGCATATATATGTAGCAGGAGTTCATGCAAAGAGGAAGTAAAAGTAGAATGTTTCTGTCCGTCAGACACAAGTAAAACGAATGTCAACAGTTTCAAGTCTAATCATATCATGTACTGGAAATCTTCTCTGCTAGTAACGGTACGGATGTAAGCAACGGATATTTTGTTTGGTATAGCTTATAACACTGCTGTCCAGAATTGGAGCGCACCAATTGATTCTTAGCAGATATGCGGCTTTCCTCTGGCTCATTAACATATTAAAATCCAACTTAATGTGCTTTAGAAATTAATTTTCAAAAATTCGATGAGACGTTCAAAGCAACTGATTGACGACTTGTAAACAATGACGATTATCTAGTGTCAGCCGTGGAAATTTTTTCTACGGGGATAAGCGAACTGTTGACGCTTGAGACCTATGGAGAATGTAGTGACCGCCGGATATTACTATCCGAATACGCTAGGGGCTTGCGTAAACCGCTTTACATTGTTCCTCCTTGTTCTTAAAAAGGTAATTAATTCCTTATCTTACCTTAATTTTGAGCGAGACGGTATGACCGCGTAACACTAGCTTTTATGTAAATGTGAAGACCTATCAAATTTTCTCTTCGTGCTCTAGTTTTCGAGATGCTTATAGCTCTTATAGCTTTTTCCAGGAAAATGGAGGGGTCCATTTAACTTTCACTCCCAATTCATATCCAATTTACTCTAATGAACGTTAGCACGTTATTCATCCATTTAGGACTAAATTGAAAATAAATTGGGAATATGGACCAAATTGAACGAATCATAGCTTTATGCAAAGCGTTGGTAGTTCTAGTGTTACTGTTACTGTTACTGTTACTGTTACTGTTAACTGTTGTAGAGAATGGCTGCTTGACTCCTTTCTGCTTGAAATATTCGTAAAGCTTAACACTACGTGTTTCAGTGCCGTTCTATTGAAGAAGAGTTTAGTAGAGGACTAAAATAGTTATGCAAATACCTATGGGGTTTGGTGTTATTTATTTATATATAAAATTCAAGACAAGATAAAAAGCATACAATCATACGAACGTATTGTTGATAGTTGCGCGTCCGTTATTTTTTCCGTAGCCGCTATATAATCTCTAGGATTGCTACTATGATTTGACCCTTTCACACGCTGTCTTGCTTCACTTTGCCTTATCCTTTGTAATATTGCACGATTTGTCTTTCCTTTGGACCGTTTACGTAGAAGCACATCAATATTTCTTGGCTTTGGTTGTCTTTCTAATTTTCGCTTTTCACGTGGCAATGCAACAACACAGGCAGACTACATATTTTACTTTTCGCCTTAAAACATTCCAAGAGAAGTATCGAAAATTGTACAAGACTTATTGCAACATTGTGACCGGTCACTGGCCATTACAAAAAACAACCTATTTTCTTGTGTAATTTTTGTGACTCTATATCAAATTTGCTATTCCGGAGTCACATTAGAAGGAGTCACACTAGAAAACCATAAACAAAAAAAATAATACCTTGTGACTTAGAATAGGGCGGTGAATGTTCGATCAGTGTGTTTGTCAATGTGTTTAAATTGTGATTGCAAGAAATGTATCTAAAAAAGCTTCCATTTGAAACATATATTCTTAGCTGAATTCCGAAGATGGCTTTGATTCTTTGACAGGCATTCAAAGAATATTTTTTTTATGAGACAAGAAAACGCTTGTTTAGAGAAAATATGATTTTCGCAAAATTGCGCGTTGAAAAAGATTTCGCCGTACGGGAATCGCTCGAAAGAATCACAGTTAGTTATGACCTCAGCCATATGCATCATGATGACATCACTATGCGTTTATTTCAAAGAATTAAAGGCTTTTCTAGCTACCAAGATAAACGACTTCAAAAATATATTAATTTGCACACTGAGCTCTATTTTAGTAAAGCCAAGTCAGTACTAGGAGAGCTGCTCCAAAGAAGCTGCTCCAAAGACCTTAAGGATCCTTACATTACAAAAGGGCTATACATGTGCTTAGTTAGAGCCACACTTGAATATGCCTGTGTTTTGTGATCTCCTTACTATAGGGGTTAGGTACATACAGTTGAATTCGTTCGAAAGGAAATCTTACTGTTCGCGCATAGGAATTTGGGTTGGGACCCACTTCCCTCTCTGCCTCCTTATGAAGGTAGTTTGCTTCTGTTATCCTTGCCGTCACACGCGAAACGCAGATTTATTCTGGGTGTTTCCGTCTTAACTAAGTTAATTATTGGTTCTATCGATTCGGCCACATTACGTTAAAGTCGATAATCACTTCTCCAAAAACTTTATCTCCATAAAGCCTAGTCAATCTAAGCATAATTATGAGCTGTTTAATCCAGTCAGAGTTGCTTGCATAAACCCAAATGACGTCTATCACTTAATATCAACATCGGACTATTTAAAGTCTATCAAGACAACTATGCTTAATACGCGCGGTTTGCCTCTATCGAATTTAAATTAACTTGCAGTCTTAACATCTCACTGTCATACGAAAATTAACTGGTGTTGTTGACTGTTGGTCGGTTGCCAAGGTTTTGCGTGTTTGCAATGGCTTAGGGGTTCACTTGAAACTTGGGTCTGTGCTAGTTGTGTACATGGTTTTTTCTCTTTTTTTCTCTTTCTTGTTTATTGATACATGAATTATTATTATTTTGTTTTTTTTTTTCGTTACTTCTCCTTACATACTCTGCATTAGTTTTTAATATTAATTAGTACAAGATTTACTTTTAAGAGTCAATTGAATTCGATTCTTAATTTATTTTAGCTGTGCTTGTCTTGTGCAGGTAAATAAATAAATAAATTTCTACACTTAAGTGATAATACTTTTCGGAAAGAACTTTGAGGTGCTGCTTCAAACAACTTTCTAATTGAAAACAATAATTTCAATTAAATTGAACAATTTTATGTTACATTTTGCATTGGAATCATAAAGCTTCTCAACGAGTTAACTATCGCTATGAAATCTCCTACTAATCTAATAATATTCTCGCACATAATCCTTTGGTTATGTTTTGAACTCAACGCTTATTATTATATGAAAAATATAAAGTGATATGCACGTTAAAGTAAATGCTTTCATATATTAAAATAGTTTTTCTTCTTCTTCTTTTTTAAATATTATGAATGGAAACTGTATAGCATACGCGAATTCACGGGAGTGCGAAACGATTTTAAACGATTAAAATTGAAAAATTTACGCTAAATTTAACTTTAATTATATTATGGGAAAAGCTATTGTACAAATTTCAATGGAGTTAATTTAAAAAAGGCAAAAAAAAGATACAGTTACATAAGGTTTATTAACTCCGAATTAAAATAATTTTCAATTGTGGCTTTGTAACAAGCACAATTACATATAAATTCTCTCGACAAGAGTGTCACCCGTATATCACCTAAAGCTTTAATCTGAACTATTGTACGTGTGATGTAAGCTGATAATAAATACGCATAGCATTTACTGACCTATACTTGTGCCCGTAAACAAGAATTATTTCATCTACGTGTACGATTAACTTAAACCTTTATGCACCTTTTCAGTTTGTTAAATCTATTATCGCTTCTGTACCATAAGATGAAAAATATTCATCAGAAACCTAATAAATCATTTTGAAGGGCAAACGCCTGTGCTGGCATCAAATCTATGATCGTAGTTATAATGAGTGCTCACTCAGTAAAAGCATCGATTAGCATCGAGCTCTTCTCGATTTGGCACTCGCCCACGTGGCTGCAGGCACCCTATTCTTCCCTATTTTTTTCCCTCTCGCTTTTCTGATGATCGCGTGTTACACGCATAAGTGATATCCCCCGATGCTCTGGTCATATTAAAAACAGAAGAAATAACATGGTCTTTTTATTTTCCTCTTTTTTTCATTGCAAAACAGGTAAAAGTATTATGCTCCACATTGCTTAATTGCAGTTATACGGGAAGTGGTCGAAAAAGTGGTCCGATCCAAATGATTGATCTTCGTTCTTGAGCCAAAACGTGTAAGTGTACCAAATTTCCGACCTCGCAAGAATGGATGGACTGACATCAGATAGACAGATGGACAGACAAGCTTCAATTGATTCAGAAAGTTATTATGAATCGATCTTTATAATAATAGATAGGTTTCTTTTAAGTCCTTTTGGATGTTGTATACATCTGCACAAGCTTAATATACCTTTGTTCAACAAGTAGCGTCATTGTGCTCTAAATCTCCAAACTGTAGTTTCCTTTTAATACAAAGACTGCAAAATTCGAAAAGAAATTAATACAAATATTGCAATTCTCGAAAAGAGACCCATTTAGTAATTTGGATATAAAGTCGATCACACACACAACTGTAGTCTCCATAGTGCACTATAATATTACGTTCCTTTTCATGATCGATGCTTTGGAGTTATGTCCTTGTAAATAAAGTATTCACGCGAGTGTTATTGATCGTCTAGGTTGATAAGAGAGTTTTGTCTATCATTGAAACGTCGCGTGAAACGAAGGAAAAATTTTACAACAGTAATGATGAAAAAACTTCTTCAGGAAGTCAAGCCGAACAAAGTAAGCAGTAATATCAATAAATAAGAAAATAGGAAAAAAAAACTAGTCTATGTTGATTTCCACAAAGGCGAGCTAATAAAAACAATTTATAAAATTTAATGGAGTCCGATTAACTTAATTGCAAATGGTTTAAGAAGAAGTGTTGTTTCAGGCTTTCTTTCTCTTTCAAGAATTGATTTAAAAAATAAGTGGCTTCAGTTTTTTTCCTTTTTGTCTCTTTAGATAACTTTGCGCATTCTGATCATTTTTTCACTTGAAATTCACTGTCATTTCATTGTGGAAGACATTTACTTACCTTTGGTTATTATTAACGGCAAACGGCAGACAATTCGTCATTAGTTTTAAAAGAAAATCTTTTGAAATTTTCATTTCTGTTCGCAGGAGAAGTCCATTCAATTGCTTGTTTTTTCGTCGGAAAAATTATAATTTTTTTTTTTTTTGAGATTTTAAGAACGATGAAAAGTATATGTGCCCAACATTAGGTTTGTACTTGTCGTTTAATTGTTTTGACCGTAAATCTTTTCAAAAGTATCCGAATTGAGCAAAGAACTATGAAAGAAACCTAAGAATTATTATTACATTCCTGAGCGGAGATGAGTTTGTTCCTTCTCCCTCATTAAAATCAAATATTTAGAAAAAAGCTATCAATTTCGGCAATATTAAGTTCATCTCGACTTTGAATTGTTTACAAAATCAGTTCCGGTATATGTTTGAGTCTGACCTAAAATACACAAATTTGTTGTTTTCTTTTTTAATGAATTTTTATATTATGTACATACATGTGAGTATATGTGTAAATATGTACATATATATCTATATGGATACGAATGTGCGTTTGTGTATTTTACCTCATTTGTGGATGGTTTTTATATTGACTTAAACCACTTTGAAATGGTAAAATCAATCGATACCAACAAAGCCACGCACATATGAGTACACAACATACATGTATCGGTTGTGTGTGTTTTTTTTTCAGTTCCTTTACCGGACATACAAATTGAATTAAAGCAAATTTCTCATATTTAAAATGTATTCTGACAAATTAAACGATAAAATCAGGCTGGCTTTTAAAATTGTTAAACTATTAATAAACTATTTTTTTTTTTTTTGTAGAAATGATTTTTTATTTTTTTTTTCTTATTTTTATATTTAAATATTTACTCACCTACGCATCACGAGAGGATATATTTGACTTTGTTGGTTTGGATAAACAGAAAGATGACTCGAACATGGTCATTCATATAGTCGCATACATTGAAATATCCATAGCCTCAAGAATCAATCGATAAAATTTATATTAAACTATATGTTGATGCTATTGAAAATTGATAAAAGCAGCTTAAGGCTACATCCAAAGTAAATAGAGCTGAAATTATCTACAAACAAGTAAGAAAACTTTGTACACTTTCAACACGAACGTTAGATACCTATCACTTTAGCGCATTGCATTCGCTTTAGTTTAAAGTTAAGTAGAATTTCCGGATGTATCTTCTTCGGTTTTTTGGGTAAAGCGCCCAGTTGACATGGAACTCAACACCAAGCAAAATTTCTTCGATTTCGGTTAATAACAGCCATCACGAAATCGCGACAATGGGCTGTTCCCAATGCCAGGCCGAAGCTGAAAAATTGCCTTGTGGTTGCTGAACCCGTGGTACCAGAAACAAAGGAGAAGAAAACGATGAAGGAAGAAAAAATAATAGCTTCTGATCAGACTTGGAATCACGCCGCTTATAACCTGATATCCGATATGCGATAGGATCTGTAGATGAGGTGCAGAAATGCAGAACTTTCTTTGCAGTAAGAACGTGTGCAGCGAGAAATATATTTATCGCTCCTCGTTAAGGTCACGTCCGTTTGTTGAATTTTTTTTTTTTCATAAGTAGAGCTTTCGCTTTTCACCGCGACACGTCCAATGGGCTTTGGAGATTTCTATCCTAACAACTCCATCATTTTAGCCAAGTTTTTGGGAACTTGCCAGGTTGTTCCACTCACGGATCGAAGGTATTAAATATTTCCAAAACTTATAAAGAAGAATCGCTTAGCATGGTACTGTAGTGGTCGATAGTATCTGTAATGTGTACTTATGTATATGTTTGCATGTATGGCTTCAAATATTTCCTTCAATAGTCCTATCAGTATGGATGGACACCTTAGGCTCTTTAATTTCATAGCTCATTTCTTTTTTATAAGCAAATCTGTGTCTCCTTAACTGGGATCGACAAGAGTAAATCAAGAACATTAAGCATATGTTCCATGCAAAGGCGAGCTGTTTAGAGGACTATTACATATGTGAACCAAGCTGGTGTAGTTCTTTAAATCACTACAAATGCTTATGTTTAGACAATGTAGAAATTTAGATTTGGCATGATACTGAATGGTTGTTGTATAATTGACTTGTTCTGGAAAGTGGGAAAAAATCTTCCCTCTAAACGAGAAAAACGTTCTCACGAATTAAAAAGTCCTTTTTATCCGTCATTCTTAGTATAATTTTCTTATAGTAAATTAAACCTTGATTTGTAAACAGTTTCCTTATTTAACTCAACTATAGCCGGCCGATAATATTCATTTCTCTTTTTTAATTTGTGTTAGAGAAATAGGGCTTCCGTAGGATTTCATTAAAACTTGTTTAGTCTATCTCTGCAGTTTTTATCCTTTTGCTGGTTTGTTGTTTGTTTTTACTACCAGCCACTCAGGGAATGTCCCCTATACGTGTGGGCAAGCTCTTGATCAAGAAGGAGTGTAGATAGATAGGGAAGGAGGAAAGAAGAAAGTGACATTTGTGACTTTCGGTTAAGACCGAATAAGCCGAATAATCCTGTTAAAGGACTTGATTGATGGAAAAATCCCATTTGTGTGGAAAACTTACGCCACATATTCGCGCACATAACGCAACTGCTCCAACGTATCCAGAATTTTCGACACACTCTGTTCGCCCGTGACCAAGCAAACTTTCTGTTATATGCGGCCAAGGAATTGCAGGCAAAATTTTGGAAGATTGTGTCAGCAATAGGCAGATATGTTTATATGAATATAGTTTAGGTCGATATTAATCTTCTTAACAATGTCGTTGTAGCAACTTTGGATGGTAAGAAATACTAGTTTCTCCGAAGGTTTAATGGTTATTGCGGCGCAGGAATCAAAAGTTTTTATTATTTCGAAGTTCTTTTTTGCCCAAAGCGTAATAATGCCTTGTCTAGGACATACGGATTCTTATTACAAATCTTGGGTACATCCATCCATCAGATTCCTATAAGCTAGGTGGATGATTTTTTGTAAAAAATGGTTCGAGTTATATTCGATATCAAAACATTCGACTAAATTAGTATGTTATATAAAACTGTCTCGATAATTTAATCTTTGTTGGCTTTATTAATAGTAACACATCAGCAAATGTTTATTTTATTAATAATTGCTTCTGTCTCTCATTGTTTTTTCCGTTCTGTCCCTCAAGCAAACGAAACAATTATACCGGAGTAATTATATAACTTATTTACGAATATCAAACATTGTTAAAAGAGAGAAAGAGAGAGAGAGAGAGAGAGAGAGAGAGATAGAGATCGAGATGGGGGGGAGGTTATTTTATGTGTTAGTGCATGTGTATTTCATGTATTTGCTCAGGTATGTTCGTTCATATTGTTTTTTTTGTTATTATTTCAGTAATAAAAATTAAATAGTTCTACGTTTTTTTTTGTAATAATTTTTTTTTATTTATTTTCCGGTTTTTTTTTATAATATATTTAATATACGTTAAATTATTATATTTTTGTTGTTGTTATTTTATTTTTTTTTTTGTTTGTTTATTATTTTATTTTAATTTAATTTAATTAACTACATTTATAAATCATTATACATATTAATGTCTGTCTGTCTGTCTATCGTACGGTCCGTATATCTGTTTGTCTATTTATCTGTATCTATGTGTACTTATATGTATGTATGCTTTTCTAACCGACATATACATTGACATTATATGCATTTTTCATGTACACATATACATATATATTTATATATATATGCTTATTGAAAAAAAAGTTAATTTAACTTAAACGCATACATACATATATCCGTATTTAGCTGCTTTCATATATGTATTTATTGGCAAAATCGTTTGTTTTTTCTTTTTTTTTTTAGACTGATCTCCGTATGCATGCATGCATTCATATCTGATACGCAATGTGTTTGTGTAAAAACAAACACAATAAAAAGAAAAAATAAAAAAGAAATTATTAAGAACAAATTTGTATACACTGCCATGCATTTACGTTATGTACACCAATACACCAACAATTAAACATTATTTGTTTTTTTCATTTCTCTCTTTTTTGTTCCTTTTTTTTGTGTGTGTGTATTTGTTGACTTAAATTTATGAAAAATACGTAAAAAATAAACAAACTTACATTTAAAGTTTTTATGGCCTTAACCCTAACTTATGAGCAAGAGACGCTTTTCCATTTTCGCATATTTTCCGAATTCTACATATTTTTAATTTTTTGTTTTTTCCTATTTATTTTATAAATACATATAAATTTAGGTATTGCATGCACACATACACACACGCACGCGCGCATACACATGCCGTCGTCAGCATATCAATGAATATGCATATATCTATATATATGTGTTTGTGTGTGTACGTATGTGTGTGCAACGTTACATAATTCGTTATAGTTTTTTTCATATCCATCACCAATATTGCAGCTCAGTCGTTGCATTTGCGACACACAGTAAAAAACCTTCGGTAAATTGTAATATAAGTGTAGGTTTGCCGGTCCGTCCGTCCATCTATGCATTGCTTTTTGCAGCTGTCAAATTGCAACTACGGTAATACGTTTTTCGTTTTGATAAACAAAGCTTGTTTGACACGCCCACTAAGAAGTCTTAAAAGCCAAAACCAAAAATATCAAAAAAACGGACAAAATTTTAAATATGGTTTGGCCGGTTGAGCGGACTAGTCCCATCATACAACTGACGCTTATATAATTCACGGAAAGCTTCAAAATCCTGCCAGTATTGGCTTTAAACGCTTGATACGCTGAGGCGGTGGCTCCAAAGCATAGCTATATTTCATACTTGCTTCCTATAATTCAAATAGCATTAGGAATTGTGGTTCAGCCAGCGTAGACAGCAATGCGAAGAGTTCATAGTCGTAGCAGCAATTGAATAAGTTCTACCTTAGGATGATGGGTATCTAAGATTCGCTTCAAGGCGAATATAATTTTCTTATTTTAATTAATTTTCTCAGTATTTGAACAGTTGTGGGATATTTTTTCAAAAATTTCTCGTGGTTTGTGGTTTTTCTTTTCTTTTTTTGTGTGTAATTTCTTTTTATACGTACATACATACAAAGGTAGTCACATGAATACATACAATACAAACTTTAATTTGTTGAATAAATTATTACATAAAAAAATGCTTTTTTTCTTTACTGCACACTGAAATCACATAAATTTCTAGCATTTAGATGAAAAAAAAAAAAAAAAAAAATTACATGATAATAAAATGCGAACAAAAATTTTTTTTGTTAAATTAAATTAATTTCAATTATATGAGCCTTTTAATAATTTATGAAATTATATTTTACTAAAAAAAAAAACAAAAAAGGTGACCAAAAGCACGCGTTAATTAAACAAAGTTAATTAAAGAAATTTTTATTTCTTTTCTTTTTTTTTTTAATTTTACAGAACATAAAAGTTTAACCAAGGATTGAATTTTTCTTCAAATGTTTCATATCTGGTTTCGTTAGACTTGAAGGTTTTAATTCATCGAAATATTTTACAAAGAAATCCTCAGGAAAAGGAAAAAATCTTTGAACATCGACCTCGATCTGTAAGAAAGTTTAAGAACATTCTCAAAATTAGAAACTGATTTAGTTAAAATGTGTTGCATTAACAGGTAAATGCGAGCAGGTCTAAATTTAGTGAAGATATTCATAAAGTTTTCGAAAATAAAGTTGAAGGCGAGTGACGATGAAGCCTCATCGCTTTCATTTAATATGAGCAATCACACAGCGGACGTCCTCCATTCGTTGAACGCGGTGACGATCAAAAAACAGCAAGGAAAGAGATAGGAATAGGATAGTGCTGGCCAAAACCTACTGGTTGTGTGGCCAATCGGTAGATGCTACGCCTTTTCCGCGTGAACATTCACTATACTCTCGATCAAAGTATACTCTAGCGTAAGTTTTGAGCCCACAAAATACTGGCTTGGTTCAACTCCTACTGCCTAACAACAAGTTAAAACCTTAGCAGATCGGGGAAGGCCGACCATCATATGTACCCTCTTTACCATTATTTTTTGTTGTAGCCCTTCTTATATTACTTGTAATTATTCTAATAATAGATTTTGTAAAACTTCACTCAAAACTGCGTTTTTTATCTGAGTTCTTAATAAAACCGAAAGCCTGGGAAGTCAATGCTTTAAGAACTTTAGGTTTAGAATTTATTTCTCTGGCTTAACTAATAACATTGATAATACTAATAATTGTGTAACAGTCGTGCAACAAAGCTCCATGAGAGGAAAGCCTTTTTGCCTTCTGTTCATGTCACTTTTATATTATTACCTCTTTAAGGAGGTCAATTAATTTTAGCACAAAAAATGCACACCGGTTCTTTTTTTTTTGGACATTTATTTATTTTAAGAAATATATATTTCTTATGTAATATACTTTCGTTCGTGATGCTCTTCTTGCGTACTCTTTTATGACAGTTCTTGCATGCCTTTACAACTTTTGCACACCAAACTAAGCCCTTAAGCCCACTTGGGTGAGTTTATTCATAAAAAAACATCCAAATCTACGACAAAACAATTCAATGAAGTTACGCATGTTGGCACAATTACTCGTTCGTTTTCTATCCTAATAATTCTTCGAGTCGATGGAAGGCGCATCAGTAAATGGTACTGATAACAACGATTTGCCAACGATAGAAAAAAGATGCTTTAGTTAATAAATTAACAAAGTGGATGACTTTAAATTTCCGCCAGTTAGATAGTAATCGCAATCTGTCCGCCAGCTACTGATTACAGTTCCATCAGTGGACAATAAAACTCATCCAGTTCTGGAATGAAAATTCCCTTTATTTGTTGAACACAACAACCGGAACACTTTATTCACTAGGCTCGAGAGTTTATAAGCTAATACAGTATTATTCATAGTTCTCCCATCGGACAAGAAAGCTCATCTAGTTTTGGAATGAAAATTCCCTTTATTTGTTGAACACAATAGGCGATACATTGAACTCGCTGGCTCGATGTTTTTTATGCTAATTGAAGAAGTCACGTTAAAAGTAGCCGTCGTTCCAACTATAAATGTAGGCAAACAGAAGCGATTAAAAATAAGACGAAGCATTTAATAACAAATGCATACGTGGCGCTTATAGAAGTTTATTTCACTTTGTTCCCAAAATTTTTGCATTCACTTTTGCATTTCTGCTTTATTGCGTTGTAAACACGTGCCTATGTGGATATTCCGTTGCTTTCGCTCGTTTTCTTATGTTATTTCAGTTCGTGAATATCTCTCTCCTACTTAACACAGAGACCTATAATACTTGCACAGAGAGTTGTACTAAGTAAAACCAAGAAAAGTAGATGTCACCTATTGAAAGGATGATGAAAATTGAAAATAGCACTATTGGTCAACTTAGTAGAAAAGCTCACTACTGATCCTACTTACGTCCATGTTGACAAAAGAAATTTCTTTAGAAAAACTTCTAAATTGCATTAACTTGGAAGACTTCATGCTTCTAAAAACCGACCCCTTTTAAGGTATTGCTATTGCACAGGTATTTATGTCTTCGCGGGATAAGGAGGGAATGAGTTTATAATTAATATTATTTACCGCGTTTCTCAGTATTCAACTAAGAGACACTGTCAACCAGTCCAACAAGAAAACTTGGAAAAGAAATTTCCTTTAAATGTAGTAATAATTACTGGAAATACTCACAGGACAACTTTCAACTAAAGCAGAATATAAAAAAAAAAACAAACGATGAGAAAAAATTTTTTAAAAAGCAATTCTCGTATACGTTGTCTTTTTATTATAGAGAAGAGAAATATAATTATATTAATTAATTTTATAATATTGAGTAATAGTTGATATCGTTGCGATTTGTTTGTAAAACATTTCAATAAAATTAAAACAAAAATACGAAGAAACTTGACACAATAAATTAAATTATAGGCCATCGAAAAAGAGCTTGACGGGATGAAATAATGGAAAAATTTATGAGTTTTTTTTTAGAAAAATATTTATATAACCATTGAATAATAATAATAATAATTGTCTTAAATTATTAAAATTTATACGAACTAAAAACTGCATAAATAATTGTACTATAACGATAAGAAAAAAAAAAAATAAAAAAAATAAATTAAAGCAAAAAATGAAATAGAAAAACACAAGGAATACATTAATAAGGACGAAAACGGAAGCCACAATGATTAACGGGGAAAGAAAAGGGGAGGGAAGAAGAAGAAAATAAGCAAAACAAAACCGAACAATTTTCTATAGATATTTATAAAACATAAGTACAAAAATTTCAGATTTTTTCTTTTCTTTTTTTTTTTTTTTACTTAAAGCAAAAGAAAAAAATTCAAAGAATATTAAGCAAATCTTTTTATTTATTTTTTTTTTTTATTTCTCATGTAAACCTTTTAAGGGTTTAATCCCACTTAATTTGGAGCATAGTCGTAAATTATTCTTTTTGCTTTTGTTTTTTGTTTTTTGTTTTTTCTCTTAAGTTTATTAGTTATAACTAGGCTTTTTGTTTTTGTTGTTTTTTTGTTATTTTTGCTGTCACTTAAATAACTAACTTTTACAAAGAAATCATTATGCTCGTAACTGGTTTTTTCTTTCAGAAGATAAAGTGATGTCCTTTCGCTTTGCTGGTGGTAGTAACACATGGACATGTAAAATTCCCTTTCTCTTTTTCTACTTCATTCATTATTATTATTATTATTATTATTAATAAAAAATATATTCATTATTGTATTTTATATTAAGTATTATTTCTTAAATTGTTTTTGTATTTTCTTTTCTACTTTTACATTCAACTGGAAAACAGTTATAAAAAAATGTTTTTTTTTTCGTTTTTTTTTTTTTTTTTCTTTACTTTTTTAGTTTTGTATATATAAATGATTGTGTATATAAAAAAATATTAATAAAAAAAAAAGAGAACAAAAAAGATGGCAACACTAAAAAAATTGTTGGTCTTAAATTTCATCTAAAGCAATTCGCAGTTTTTCGTTGATATCAATATAAACTTAATTAATATAGAAATTTCTAACAACTACCGTAAGTATATCAAAGTAAATTAAGTTTGTTTGTTTGTTGTTGGTTTCTCTTAATTTGTTGTTTATACTGAATGTTTTATTTAATGCTAAAATTCGTTTTTCTTCTTATATTCATTTCGTTTTGTTTTCCCATCAAAATATTCAGAAAATGTTACGGATGTTATGATGGAATGCATGACGCATTCAATCATGAGATGAAAAATGCATTACGTTAGTTAAGTAAATGTAGTTAGTTAACGGTACGATGTAGTGAAGCGGTTAAAGAAATTTTAAGGACAACCATATAATATTTATATGAAAAAAATGCTTTATAAGATACGCGAAATTTTGCAAACTTTTTAAAGGTTCGTTGGTGTGTTGTTAACAAGTAAATGTTCAACAAAGGAAAAAAAAAAAAGAAAAGAAAAATGAAAAAAAAAAAAAATCTAAATAATAATAATAAACATTTTTAGCAGCAGAAAATCTACACAATTATTTCACGTATCACACGACGATTTCGGGAATTGGGTGTTGATGAGTATTCACCCTCGAAACTGTCGTCATAGCTGAGGGACATGTGTTGCTGTGGTGATATCACTTCATCTTGTTCCATATGCTCCATATTATATGGATTTGGCAGGCCACTTACGTCGTGATATGGTGAATCTATGTTATAAAAAAAAAGAAAAAAAGAAAAAAACAAAAATTATATATAAAAAATATTTATTTATTTTTTTTTTATTTCTGAAATTGTACTTTAACTAGAAAAAGTTTTCAATTATTTATGTACATGTAGATAGAGGGAAGAACTAAAACACTTTAACATCACACATGATGATGGCTGTTAATGATGGTGATGAGGCTCAAGCACTACTTACATTAGCAGCGCTCCGTTAGAGCGTAACATCCTGTATGATATCCGCTAATAAAATGTAAGCATTTCAAAAAAGAGGAAGAAAGATACAGAAAAAAAATGTGAAATATTCCTCTTAGTTGATAAATAAAAAGCACCAAAGTTGTTTTTTTTTTTTTGTTTTTGCTTTTCCGCTACAAATGTTGATGATATGTCTTACACTTGATTTTTTACACTAAACTTGAGCTAAATACTATGTGATCATAAAATTTTAATTTACGTAAAAGCAAAAAATTTTGTTTTTGTTTTTAACCGGAATATTGGATGTCTTTGATATCAACTAAGGTTTGGTTACTTATTAATGGGCGTCTCATCAGCCATCTGGTAGGCACTGCTTTCTTCTTAAACCGGTACACCGGTTTAAAGTTTAGCTTTGTACTCTTCCATAACCGTGAGGGCCCTCAGTGAATTAATGGCAACGACTTTTATGTGCAACCACGAAACAAACTATATTCCTATGTAGGAGAAGCAACACTGCCCTTCTTCTTTAATAATCTTAAAATAGATTACTTTAAGATTTATCATGGACGTAATAAGTATTATTTTTCGCATTGAACGTCTGGGATACTTCTCTATAACTATGTACACCAATGTGAGTATTACTTGCCTCATAGGCGCATGGATATTTCCCCCGCACATGTAGTAACACAGTGAGCTTCCCAAAGAAGTGTGACAACAAAAACTAATAGTGGCTGCAGACTAGTGGGCGGCGTGCCCAATCGGTCAGTGTTGAAGCTTTACTGATCACTATAACTATGACCAAGTCTGGCCTACCGCACTGAGTTTTGAATCCGCGAACACTAACTAAAAACTTATGCTAAATTATACTCGGTATTGTGGCGAATATCGCACAAAAAAAATTTTCTACAATTTATCAATGGAAGTTACTTGAAAGGAAAGCTTTGGAATACAAAGATCCTTTTTTCGTATATAATATCCTGGGCTTCTAAATCGAGTACTAATGTGTCACAAATAACAGAACGAGGCTACTCTCTGGCTTTAGAAGATGTCTTCAATGAAAGCCTGGGTTTGTTTCTTTAAATTTTCAAATTTCATTATAACGTGACAATGTGATTATTTGCTTGTGTTTAGCGGAGACATAGAAATGTCCAAAAACACTGAAAACCCTTGCACATGTCAAAGTTGCACGAATGAACAATGGCCCACGATATCTTGAGGGTAATCTTTATTAAGTGCTATCTTAATGTTAGCAAAGCTTTCTATTTGTTCGTAGGATGCCAGTTGACTTTCCATAATGTACCTCGAAATGGTTTTGTTACATGCTTTTACTAAATCTTAGAACGATGTCTT
The DNA here is from genome assembly GCA_001077435.1 of Glossina morsitans morsitans. Lineage (NCBI taxonomy): Eukaryota > Metazoa > Arthropoda > Insecta > Diptera > Glossinidae > Glossina > Glossina morsitans. The sequence continues at coordinate 38,625 of CCAG010009275.1, read as the reverse complement.
CTAAACCTTACAAGTTATTACTAAAATTATTCTCGAGTTATGGTTTCTTTCTTTTCCACTTTTTTAATAAGTGTGAAGGTGTACGTACGCATGAATATCAAGTAGTCTAGTTTCACATCTCTACGGTTATAAATGAATATTGGAGCTACCAATGTCCTTTATATACGTAGCGGTCAATTTGACCGATAGTTTTGTGCAATTGCCACAAATGAAAAAATTAAGATAGAAATTTGAAATTTGGAAAAATATTTTCTTTATCGATTAAGAACCCAATCTTAAGACACGGTTATGATCTGCTCACGCACAGGCATACCATAAATTAGAAACTGAAACAATGCCGTACAAAAATTCGATAGATTTTCTTTTTTCACTTCATGCACATATTTCCCAGAAACTGTTTCATAGGTTTGCATCAAAACCGTCTGCATGATCGGTTTAAAAATGGCGCCCAAACGATTTACTAATACGTCATCATTTAACAATAATACTTTATTGCCAATTCATTCTACTTGTGCGTTAGCACTTTCTTTCTCACCCAATTACGAATTGGACTTAAGATCTCTGCAATCATAAGACTGTAATCATAAGACTGTAATATATATATATAGACTTCAGGCTGCGACAATTAGAGGGCTTAACTTCAATTAGCAATTCTTTGATAACGGATGGGAGATGTACATGTTGGAGTTAAACACATACAACAAAATAGCGAAACTTATTATTTTCGTCATCAGTCGACTGATTTTTGCATGCTTTTAACTAAGTAGCGGTGTCCTTTACAGTTTAGAAGTACTTATATGTGTACGTATGTATACCTCATATGTCGCCTGTGGGCGAATTGCTCGCGTTAGTTATGTAGCTATTACAGTCTGTTACGTAACTATATGCGGTGCTCACTATATAAGTTCAATCCGTAGTTATTGCTTGAGCATATATTCTTCTTCACTTTCACGACTTTCACTAAATCGAACGGGGATTCAAAGTCTCGATATTCTGCCCGATCTTTTCTGCATTTGCATATTTGAAGGTGGCAAATAGAATACAAAAAGTAGCATGCCTTCCGCGTAAAAAAAAGACGGAAGTTGAAATGCACACGCATACATTTACATATAAAGAAATTTAAACGGAAATTGTCAAGTGATTGTGACTGCGCGTCTGCATTTCTGCCTTCATGCATCTCTGTGAGGTTATGGCATAAAACGGACGTGCACTGCAGTGCAACACTTGCATTCAAATGAAATGAAAGTCCTCCCCAGACTTGGTAAATTTTCAATTTTATTACATATCTGTTTGTGTGAACGAAATGAAGAATTTTATTAAATTTTCCCTCTTCTTTTTTTATATATATTCACACAAATTTATGAAAAATTTGAAAATTGTTGAAATTCCCAGCTGTCGTAGAATGTGTGTATTGCTTGCACATTTTCTATTTTTCCCAGCTGCGAACGGTAATAAAATATCAAGCAGCTTAAGGCGTACAGTGCCTTAACCTTAATTCTCAAAAAAAAAAAAAAAAAAGTAAATAAAAATTTGTTTTAAAATTATGAACTAACGAACGGATATTTCGCATATTTTATATATTGAAAGAGTCACAAAAAACTTCGGTAGCAGCATTTCAAAGGATGGGTGACAGTAAAGTTAAATGGTTTGTTAAAGGAAATATCAAAAGCATGTGTTTTATGGATTTAGATTTCTTCTCTTCACTTTTCCTATTAATATCCGGTGCTTGGAGAGAGCAGTAACTCTACCCAGGAACGCAGATGCCAGCTGAACAGATAAAAATGAATTGTCTCGAACAGATGGGGAAACTTTTGAAGTTATTCGTTTACCTTAGCAAATTTCTCTAGCTATAAACACTTAAGTGTATATACATTTTTAGATGATAGAACATATGCACCGCACGAGCCATAACCGACTTCCATAATCGGTTTGTAAAACCAAGATACAGGCATTAGAGATCCAAAAGAGCAAACCCCTATCTTGCGGTGACAGATATTTAGCAAATTTAGATATGTTTGTAATTCATTTTGACACGTGTAACAATTTCGTCGGTTCGCACATTTCTAAATCATTTTAGGAAATTATTTGAAAGATGAGCTCTAATCCGTCAATAAAATTCAAGTAAAATGAAATAATGTTCTAAAAAAAGGCAAAGATTTCAATAAAAATTTAAAACGTGGTATAAACTGGATGTCAATTTGCATGCCTTTAATATCTGGCTGGAAAATACTATGAATCAAGTGATTGATAAGGTCATACACAATGAACAACTAATGATCACAACTATTCAACAATTCAAAGCATAACATGTTATAAGGGCAGACTTTAATTTATAAACATTTATACTACAGAGGGGGAAAGAGAGATAGCGATGAATAAGAAGAGAGAAGACACGGAGGTATGTAGAGTGACAGGGAGATATACATAAAGAGGGAGAATGAGAAAGAGAGAGAGATAGAGATAGAGAGAGAGAGAGAAAGAGAGAGAGAAATGGAATCTTAAGTGAGCTGCCGCTTAGCCGAGTCGTTAAGTTCCACGACTGCCGTCAACTCGGTGTTCGCCGATTCAAACCTTACTGCAATCTAAGTACAGTTGGCCGTAGCTATAATGCGCGGTCGGCGGTGGACACTATACTGAATACTGGTACAATACTGAACTCAATAATGTGCAGACAAGTAAAAACAGCATGGTGCGACCATGGCCCACGATTAAATACCACACACCATCTTATAGTTATTTATATAACGACTTTCTAAGCGTTACATGAGAAGTGGTCGAAAGAATGATCCGATCCTAACCATTTTATATAGCGTTCTCTCTTGGGCAAAAACACGCTGTGTGCAAAATTTTACCAAAATATCTCAAAAATTGCGGCTTGTATGTTAAGCACAAGACAGAGAAGTGATCAGAATCGATTGATATAATAAAATGTGTGTCTATCTCAATCCCTTCTGGAGGTTGCATACATTCGCACAAACCTAATATACCCTTGTCCACAACTGGTGTAGAGTATAAAAAGTAAAACAGAACTGAAAGAAGTTACGGTTTCTCATCTATACTAGAGTAGCGAATTTGAAAGGTAAAGCTCTTCTATGAAAGAAAGTGTACGTTTATCGTATGAACAAATATAATATTTGAAGTGGGCAGTCGGAAGCATTCGAGTTTGGCGGATCCTTGGCTTGGCCTAATACTTCCCAGTTAAGCGCTTCCAACATATCGTGAACACATTTCACTGTGCCGCTGGATGAAGCGACGTCGTGCATAGAAATGAGCCTATGTTGTCTTCTTCTAATCGTTGTTGGTAGCGTTTGATATTAGCAGCTTTGGCGAGTCATCCTCTTTTGAGCCCATCGAAAAGAGAATGTTGTCTTCCTGCCAATGGAATTCAGTCTCGCACTCGATGTGGATGATTTGCCTGGATCTACTCATGAGGTTTTACCCCTAGGCTTACAAAGTAAAAAACACTAATTTTGATGTCATTCGGATAGAGAAAATATACCGCTGGCAAATATTCTTTATTTATTAACTTGACATTTCGATTGCTAGAAAATATATGTTAACCTTACAGAGCACTTATTGTTACCAGATCGCGAAGCTATTAGAAAACACAATTTTCGACATTTGTATTCTCTATCCGTAATGTTAAATCCATCTAAAGCCACATCCCGGTTTGATAACTAGATACCTAGTAGGCAACGAATCCAATTATTCTTTTCTTGTTTCTTCTCTATCTCTAATTCTGTACATTATCCATATTATGTCCTCTATTGCCTGTTGTTGTCAGACCGCCAAGCTATGAAAAAAGAACCTTGGACGTGTCCTCCACGCGCAGTGTTCGTGTCATGTATGGGATCATTCCGATTTCATGTTTACGTGCCCAGCAAATGCAATCTACTTATGCTTTTCTTTCTTCTTCTCTATCTCTAGTTATATATGTTTTGTCCCCTATTTCCTGTTATGTTCCAACATGTACATGCATACAAATGTAGATAGTAAATCAGTGTATCGACTTAATAAACTCAATGAATTTTGTAGGTAGTGAGGCACTTATTTGTCTACTAATTCCATCAGCACAGGCGGGTAAAGTGTTTTTTTTTTATGGTGCCTTTCAGAAAAATCTAGAGCAGTTGAACTACTAAGCTAAACTAAGTCACTGGCGATTTTGCTTGTTAACAAATCGTATTTTAAAATTCTGTAAGTTTTAGAAACCGGAGCGAAAAAGTGTAGAAAAGATAATGAATTAACAACACATACCGGTCTAAAAAATATTAAGCTCAATAATGTAAACTCTTGGTGTATAGAAAAATCAAAAAATACAAACTGAGATAAGAAGAAGAAAGGAATAAATAAGTTTCCAAGGCGTATAAGCCGTCAACAGCTTATAATCTTGTCTTCTGTTTGATGACATAGTCAAGAAAGCTTTTCTTAAAATAACATATTTGAGTGTATTGGCAAGTACGAGTAATGGACATTTGTTTAATTGTTATGAGAATGTTGTGCCATTAAGCGATAATTAAATATGCCATTTAAGTGTTTAGTTGGCATGTTTAAGGGCCTTTTACCGTGCAAATGGTATCATATCGTGAAATCGATAAATCCGCGAAAACCATAACATGCTGTGGTGACGCAAGCAGTTGAGCCAATAAATACAAACCTGTGTGTAAGCTGGTGATTGTAATTCATTGTCAGTGTAATCAATGCTTTTTAGCGATTAAATCAAACACATTACCGCCACGTATGGACACGGATAAGTGAAAATAAGTGCATGCATGCACGCATGCATGTTATATATGGGACATATATTAAATTTTACATATACATACGTATATATATATATATATATATGTATGTATATGAATATGTTTTATTATCGAATGTGCATTCAGATATTATTTGTTTACATATCCTGCACAAAATTAAATATAAATAAGTCTGTGAGCGATTAATTGAAAACAGATGTCCTATGATAACCAACATAGCAGCAAATTGGCTGCGATGAATAACTTTATAAATTCATTCGTGTACTTAAAATCGTCGTTTGTGTTTGTGTGTTTTAAGTGTAAGTTAAGTATTAAATCTTCAATGAATATTGCAAAAAATTATCTTTGAAAAGAGGATCAATTTGGACGCAAGTTTTATTTATTTATTTATTTTTTTTTTTAATATGCGCAGCTGATAAATGGATAGCAGAGCAATCAAGCGGCGGATACGGAAATTGTCAATTTCCATTAAAAGGAAGGCATGTAAATGTTTTGATGTAAGTGTGGGCAACTGTAAAACACACACACATATATACGTATCCGTTATAATATTACTTTAATAAACTGCGCACTTGTACGTGAAAATGTTTAAGCTTTAACAGTATTTCATGACAATACGGGAAGTTTGTGTGTTGATTGTCAAGTTTGAAAACGCATTTTGAACTTAACTAAACTAGGACGCTCTGGTCACTCTGAGGTAAGCTTTTGCTCGATCTTTTGGCCGCAGGCTAGGAGATGCATGAGCGATCGGCAAATGTCATACGTTCATCGATCGAGCAATCACTACTACACGCCCATCAGCTAATCGTAATCAAAGTGTGATCTATCACATTGGTGCAAAATGATGATTCGACGCAGTATAAAGAATTCAAAATTGCATGAAACATTTCGAATATCACGCTTGAATATTTCAATGAGTATTGAAGTTCATTAAAGACATGGTTAACAAAACGGGAGGATAATAATACCCCTTAGAATAATGATTACCTCAGTATCGACGCAAGGCGAAATATTGTTCACTTTGTTTGTTGTGCTGTTTGCAAGCGCAAGGCTGCAGTAACTAAGGCAATCAATTTTGGTTTGTGTATTAAAAGTAAACGTTAGCAATACGAAGTTGCTACGGGGTACCAACCGTCTGCAGACGATTTTTCAAGTTATAAGTAAAAGTTTTTCAGTTCACATTTATATCATTCAACCGTTCATTCATTCATTCATTCATTCATTCATTCATTCGTTGCAGACAAGATACAATTACTATACATATACATTGTTATGTATGTATATAATGTATTACTATACACTGTTATGTACATATATAGTATTATTCATTGCCATCGCAAGAGTATAAAAGGCAAACATCACTTTATATTTCATACTTCTAAAGACACAAACACAATTCGTTCCGAATATTTATTAAACGAATAAAATAAAACAACGAAGAAAATTATGTTGGGCTGTATCCGAATATTCTATAATGACCATTTCAATCTTGAAAAAAACAGGATCGAAATAAAGAAAATAATCATATAAAAAATATTGGAGAGGCGTGGCGAATTTTTTCACTTTCACACAAGTAGAAATGTTCGCGCGAAACCTTCATGATTTTATCTATTTTAGAAAGCGTATCCCTATTCTCCGTTAATGTATATAGTGGAGCTTTCTTTCACTTATTAGGTCCATTTTCAATGCAAGACTTCCCCAATTTGGGAATGGCATTTGAATTTTTTGCTTATTGCAGACATTACACAGATGTACAGACAGACGGACCGTTGTCGTTGCGTAATATTCCAAATTGGGCAGGGCTGAAGGAACCATAGGAGAAATCATACGCAAAGCAAAAAGTCGAGAAGATTTGTGGGCTTTAGTTAATAATATAATCGGGTACACAATATTATCCAGTAATGTTTTGGTAAGAAGAATATATATATTTCATAGACCCTTTGAAGCTTACTTATGCAGACGCAGAGATGGAGCGACATACATTGAAATTTGATATTCACCAAAAATATATATCCGCATAACCCTACTTCTCGTAGGGTCCCTGAAGTTTTCCTTTATGTCGCAAATGTTTTGACAAAATGAGTATATCCCCCTTTAAGCTTTTAAGCTTTCACCGAATTTGTTTATAATAAGTTAAAGAAAAAGGCAATAATCACATACTTAGCATGCACACCAGCTTACAGTGTTGTGCATAGAAAATCACACATGAAAGGAGAACAATAACCAAAACTTGGCATCCGGAAATATATATAAATGTATGTACGCGTATGCACACACAACAGGATGTAAGACCGCTTTTGGTCGTTTGTAAAAGATGTTGACTTATATACAATTGTATTTGTAAACGTATACATGTGTATGTGTGTGTATGTGTGTGTGTGTGTGTGTGTTCCGTATGTGTCATGCAGCATAAATTTAAATTGATGGTCTTATTTAAAATATTTATGCTTCAATGAATGATTCTGTTAGTGAATCTGTTGTTGTATGTTGGTTGGTGTCTGCTAGTGACTGAACAAACAATTGCCAATGGTGTAAGTACAGTATAACACTAGCATACATGCGCACACTTATGCCTGTATAGACAGGCAGACTAACTAATGACTAGACTTTTGTGTACGCCTGTGGACATCTGTAGTTGCATGTTCATGCTCATAACTACACATATATAAATATATGTATACATATACGTAAGCAAACGACATATTTAGTCATCGACAAGAAGAAAACAGTTACATAGTCATGAATAATGAATCAATTTATATTTGTATACAAATGTATGCATAAATCCAAGTGCATAAGATTGACTAACCATCATAGCAATACACGCTTTTTGTGTACGTGAACGTACGTGTGCGTAAATGCTCTCCATCTTAAACGGTTAACGTCTCAGTAAGAACGTATTTAGAAAACTTTGTGCTTTCTTGCTTTCTTAAAGAAAACTAATTAAATTGAAGGTTTTTATCTTACGAGCCAAATTAATAAATTTATGCCAAACGGGAATTTTAATTATTTAATTATTTAATTAGTTTATGAAATGAAATATATCAAATGTTGTTATGTATAAAAAAAAATAATAAACAAATTGCATAGCGTGCAATATCCGTAAAAGACTATGGAAGACCGGATAAGTTTAATAGAGTGCAAGGTTTTTATTTTCTCTTATTGCTATGCAAACGGCCTTACACGTGGCCATAGAAAGTTGAAATTGCGGATATATACGACGTTTGTAATTGATTTTCCCATATAATGGAAATGGAAAGTGTCCGCTGCAAATTTCCAAGATATTAAAACAACTTACAAAAAAAAAAAAAAAAACAAAGTAAAGCTTGCACCAATGAAAGGCAAAGCTACTAGAATCACAGTTAAGTCGTAGAGGATTTGCAGCAGAAACGTGGATAATACTATATCGTGCTATATATAATTCCTTCAACGAGTATATATACTGCTTGTAGTGCGAGAGCATGTAAAGTTTATGGGAATACCCAGAACATTCAAAGATTTAATGCAGAACATCATTCTTCTGTACCAATCGAGGTGAGCTTGCGAGACAGATCGACTTTCCATCATACCAATAAATTCAAAAGTATTTTGTGAATGATGATACGCCTTTAAGAGACACTATTCCTATGCCGAGCCATACTATTATATCGGCCGACCAGAATTATTTTCTGAATCCATATAAACCTGTGCGGCAGATCCACCTCATATTATACCAATCGATTCGGAATTACTTTCTGAACCGAGATAATCCCTTCAGACAGTTTCTTGAATCCTATCCCTATGAGATCGATCGAATTTCTATTATACGAATCGATTCGGCATTATTCTTTGCATCGAGATAAATCTGTGAGGCAGAACCATTTTTTAGTACCTTTTGAATCGATATGATCCGTCTGTCTCCTCGTCTGTTTGGTGTCTGTCTATTTATTTTTTTACCCAACCTATAGGTGGCAAATTTAGTGAGACATTTTGATGGAATGATGATGATAAGCCGAGCGAAGACGAAACTTTTTGGAAATGGAGTGCGTCGAACAACTTTTACAACTACTCTGCCTATAATACAGTGGGCCGGTTTACAGCTGTCGATACCGAGTAGACCCAACAGCTATCGCTTATGAACTCGTTGGAACGAGTAGAAAGTTTACACCTGTCAATAAAGTATGTGTCGACTGATAATCGGATGGAAAATCTTTCGATCGCGAAATTGCTGTCGAGCAACACATTCAAATTACGATCGAATTTGCTCAATACTGACGGCTAGAAACCGGGCATCTGATTTGCAAAATCAGAGAAGTCATGAAGCAGTGTCTATTGCTCGACTATAATGTTGCAACTTCTTTACGTAACGAATATATGAAATGAAATGGAGTAAGACTTTTACGTTTTCAATTTAATTCGTACGCAACGGCATCAGTTAAGTCATGGATTGCAGCGGCTGATGAAAATGCTTATAAAAAACAAAAAAAAAAAAAGTAATAAGTGAAACGCAGCCAACAATGAGCATCAACAGCCAAGCCTGCTGCCAGACTGCTATAGTTGCAAAAGCTTGTTGAAATCACAGCTTCATTAAGTCATATGGGCTTGCATATGAAAACCTAGCTCGTGTAGTTAGCTGATTAAAAAGAGTACAGATTGTTATTTGCACTCAATAATAAGCTTTGCAATCGGTCAAATAACGAAAAATGTACACATATGCAAGCAGCATTCGCGTTTAAAGTCATTCGTTTAATTGCATTTCTATATGTGCGGATATTTAATTAAGTTTTGAGGTTTCCCTAATGCCAAATAATGCAAAATATTAAATTAAATTTTGTTGGCGGTCGTAACTTTCGAACGGTAATCAATGCATACGATATGCGCATAAACTATAATTGCGAATACAAAATCAAATGGCTTTAGGCGCAAAATATAATTCGTTGTCATCGATGCGTGCATGTTTGCTGTCAGACACAAAAATCCTATCAAAGGAGGGAAATTTTTATTTATTTAATTTTCGATCTACATCAGATATCGGTCTATATGGCTTTCGTGAAAACTATGCAAAATTCCAGTCGACCGATAAATCAAACCATTACAAAAGTCTAAAATGGAAAGGCAAAAAAGAAAAGCTCTATTACTTATTGCACTATATATGTAGCTCGAGTTGAAATGAGAGAGAGTTTGAAAGAAAGACCATATAAACCATGTATTTGCTATATGCTATATTATCGCATGTACTTACCCAAATGCTGATCAACACGTTTTTTGGGTTTTTGCACCGATGCATACGGATCGCTGCAGTAGTCTTGTCTTGAAGGATTTTGGCTGTTACGTAAATTATGATATTCGTCTCCATGCTGACTGGGAGTAGCTGTTAGTTGAGGATATGGTGCGTAATCGTCGACACCTCCGTAGCCGCCGTGTGTCAAAGGATCGTAACCGTAAGTGGGCTGCTGTTCCACATAATTATTGTGCGAAACCGGCATCATGTTCGGTTGATTACCAGCCGCACCTGACATTTTCACCTGCCACAATGAATCTTGCGAATTGACACTTCCACCGTTATTCGAATTGGAATAATTATTTTCGATATATCCCATGTTGACCCCTAGAGAGATTATGAACACGAGAACATATATGTAAATATATTTTTGTATTAGAGAATCGATTCGAATAAATTAGTTAGTGCTCTTTGATTTACTTATTACTTTTATGAATTGTAATAAAATTTATGAAAATTCAAATATGTATATAAATGCGTTTGAAATAACAATTAACTCATTTCATAATATGTGAGACAATAATTTTGCATTTTTGGCACAACCACATTAGCGTTTATAATATTTATTATAATTTTAGTACGAATTGATTTTCATTGTAATAAAATTCTATTCATATAATATTCAATTATCGTTGATAAAATATAATTAATTATCGATAACGTTAACATTGCAATCACAATTCAAAGAGATAGAAAGAGAGAGAGAGAGATAGATAGATAGAGGTAGATCGTTTCGCTTCAATGCTCGAGTCAAGCAAATTGTCATAAATGTATAAAATCATTGGACAAACTTTTATATATAAAATTCTGACAACTCTTATGCATTATAAATAAATATATAATAATATCTGTGTTTATTAACGTCGGCATCGGTTTTTTGTGTGTGTGTGTGTGTGTGTGTGTGTGCCTATTTATTTAATAATTTAATAAAAAATGCACTATAGAAAACGGGTTGACTGTAATTACAGCAATTATGATTATTTGTTTTAAATAAAATCAATGATTTTAATAAATCATATCTGTGTGTGAAAAACTTAAACACATATGTGAGTGAAACTTTATTTAAAGGCATACTATCTCTCCGTCCTATAATAATAAATTAATTGTCATTTGCTGTTGAATTACTTGGTATCTAAAGTGATTTTTCGCTCACACACACACAGGTTAGTTGGTTGAAAATGATGAAAAGTTATTCCTCTTAATTTCGTTAGGCTCCCAGATCGATTAAAAATGCAAGTAAAAATATTGTAGTCGGACAAGACTGGCCATTATATATCCTTATACAACTTCACCTATCACCATCCAAAATTAGATATTTAATAAAATTTGGAATATAAGCCGTATGAAGGACGGCTACAATGGCTATTTTTATACCCTATACCACTTGTGGTACTACGATACATCAGATTGTGCGGGTGTATGCGATATCCGGAAGACCCAGCCACCGTTCAGTATACCGATCATTGCAGAATCACTTTCGGAATGAATTTAAGCTCGCCTGTCGTTCCGTCCGCCTATCCATGTGCTTGCGCTCAACTTAGAGCCAGCAATTTTTCACGCTGACGTGTTTTGACCTAAAGACGATTTTGAGAATGGCGTACTTTTCTACCACTTGCCTTATAGCACCGCATTTTAAAAAGTCATCATGTGAATACAAAAGTGAGCGATGGCTCCCTATAGCGTGCTTACACCTTTTTCACAGTATGACCTAAAGATTATCCTAACGAAGCCATTTTCAGTAACTTTTATCCCAGAGTCAAATCAAGCTCGTTTATAAAGCACTTATCAAAATTTTTCTGCAGTTGCAACGTGTAAGTGGAACTCAAATTGACTTCAATGATCATCAGACGAGAAACTAAGCTTAACATGGTTTTAAAAAAAGACGATTTAATGAAATTTTATCATATATCGGAACACTTAGGTCACGCTGTCCGATAGTTTGCTGAGAGTGATTGAAGCGAGGCCTATATTTAGTAACTTGAGGACGGATGGACTGTGAGTAAAGATGATTAGAAACTGCACTGATGATAGAAGGTGAAGGAACACCATGAACTCAGTCAGTCATCAGTTACCGTCATTCCGAAGAGACATCTAGAAAGTAGTTGGCAACCACTGGCAGAGTGCAGAGCAAAGTTAATGGCATAACGAAAATTATGGTAAGGAAATAAACTTTTGTGAGTGATTGAAATGCGAGGTTGGCAGTTCTGAGATGCGCTGAGATGTGAATAGGAAAGATATCAAAGAGAAAGATCATGTCTTCGAATTTTTTGCATTCGAAAGTAGAATGCTCGGTTGACTCATCTGTCAGACACACATCACACGAATCATTATTAGCAGCTTGGATCACTTTTAAGTAGGATTTATCATACGCATGGTCAGTGACGAGTATGCGGATCACTTTAACCTCTTAGGTCACAATAGAGGATTAGATAAGGATACATTTTTTCATATTCAAATGATATTGCGAATGGTGCGAAAAGCTTCTTTGGGAGGATATTTAAAGGATAGTATCTCTCCAACAAGTTGAACTTGCCGTACAAAACAAACAGCTTCTTCATTTAGTTCGGAACTTGCGCGACCTGGTATTCAGATAAAGCAACAATGTCCAATAAAGCGATTGTCTAGCGTGTCATAATTCTCATAAGCAAATATACTAAAATCAAGTGAAATGAAACCTTTCTAAAAGAGCAAGTAATAAAAGAAAAATCGAAAGAAAAATAAATAACGTTGAGCAAAATAGGTTAAAGTTTCTCTGCAAACTCGACACAACAATCCGAACATTCGTTCGTTCGTATGTCTAATAAATATAATGACGAATTATTGATATTTTTGCAAAGTTTTGTAGAGAAACTTTATTTTGGGTATAGTGAGGTGTTATATGGCATCACATCAGCGCCCTCCACAATGCGTAACGTAAAGGGCCAATGAAATGTGTTATGAAAATGAATGAAAGTAACATTAAATTCAAGCCTTCACAAAATATTGAAAGTGTACTCTAAGAGATGCAAAGACTTAAAACATATATAATTATGTATCCATGTATGGGTGATTCACAAATATCGAATTTGTCCAATATTACTCTGCAAAGACTCTCTTTACTCTCTTTAGAACCCTTCTTTTTTTTTAAAAAAAAACTTGTTTAAAGTTTTATTCATAGGTATTAGCAATATTTCTTGTTTCGGTTTTACTTTTACGTGATTGAAATTTATTGGGAATATGCCTCAATCGTATTGATTAATTAATTACTACCGTATGCATCGTTCCTTATATGTAAATCTTCGAAAACTGCATCAATTGTTCTACGTAAACGCAAAACATTGATTATAAGGCAGTAGTAGAAAAAAGTAAAAGAGAAGAGAGGAAAGGAAAGGAAAGGAATCGAAAGACAATTAATGCGAAATCATTCCGTTTCAGTCAAACAATAAATTTTATTCATCAAATTGATTAAATTTGTCTCACAAAGAGATGAAGAAATTGCCAGTTTCTGTTGTTTCACTCTGTCCTTGCTTTCTTCTATATTTTTTATTTTTATTTTTTTTCTTTTTTTTCTTTTGTTTTTGTTTTCCTAGAATCTTCCTATTTTTCCACTTAACCTTGTTGACTTTTACTAAACAACCAGCCAGTCAGCCACCAACACCATTCGCCAATCTCATCACCTAAAACACACAGGGACACCAAAAAGAGAAAAGAAAACTGTTTCGTATTTTTTTTTTTTTGTTTTTTTTTTTCTAAAAGAAACTTTTCGGTATCACTTCAGTGTTATTTCCGTTTTCCTTGCAACATTTGTTTAACTTTTGGCATTTGTTTTTGGGATTCAGTTAGTGTTTTATGTGTCTTTGCATTTGTCTTTCTTTTCCTTGCCTTTTTGTTTTTTTTTTTTGTTTTTATTTTCTTACGACTCAATTGGCCTCCACATATATACATACATACATACAATCGTATAACATAGGTACGACGAAGTGCAGAACTGACTTTAAAGCCTTGCATGTTATAAATGCCTATACGGGTGTGTTGGCCTTTGTGTGTTAGTGTTTGCATTTGAGAACATGTTTATTTGTTTATATTTTTTTTTTTTTTTTACTTTTTATTTTTGCTTTTTTTCCTTTTTTGGTTTTTTTTGTTACTCCTTGTCGTATATTCATAGTTTAGTTTCGTTATGCAACCTTCTAGTACTCAGCTTGCTATAGAAATGTTTGTTGCTGTTGCTGCTGTTACTGCTGCTGCTTGCTACTGGTTTTTTATGTGCAAATACGCGTTTGCTAGCATTTACGCCAACGTGGTTATCGTTGTCCTTTTGTAGCATGTATTTCCGTTGTCACAAACTTCCGTCCGTTTACAATATGGCGGCGCTTAACTGTCTTCAAAATACTTATTTGCCTTATTTCGTTTTCCCAAAATGTTACAACATCAACAACAAAAACAACAATTATAAATTACTCCTATACAATTTTTTGTTCTCTCTTTCCTTTTTTGTTTTTTTTTTGTTTTGCTATTTTTTCTATTTTTTTATAAACAACTGGAGGCATCCACTAGTTCTTCATAACACTGCATGGTATATTAATTTCGTTATTCTATATGTAGCAGACATTTTTGTCTCAAATTAATTACAGTCGAGTCTTTCGTTAGACTTTTCTTTAAAGAACTTTTAGAAAACTCGACTTCATATTAAAATTCTTGCTTTTTATTTTAGGAAATCTAATGGTATATATGGATAAGGGCAACATCGTAAATCATTAATAAATACTTCCGTAAAAGCCGGGGCTTAATCACCTATGAAAGATTTAGCTTTAGAAGTCAGCGAATGCTAACATTCAGCTATGTGATTACCCCCCTCCCCCTCATCAATCACAATGTTTTGAAAATGTATGGGATAGAGAGACGGGCAGAGGGAGAGAGAGAAAGAGATAGAGAGAAAGATAATGAAAGAGAGGGAGAAGAAGAAAGGGGCAGAGAAACTTTCACAAAAACTGCTACGGTTTATTTAATATACGTTCAACGAATACTTCCTCCCTCTACCTCGGGAGTAAGTAAGTGTAAGTAGGAGCAAATATTTTCTTAGACATACGAGTTTGTCACTTTTGCGTTTCCAGTTTTTTTGAGATTGTGTGCATTTTAAGTTCCTTTTTTAACTAATGGAATTATAAAAATCTATATCTCAAATGAATCAATCATAAGCTTTAATGCCATTTGAAAATTATCCGAACGTTTTAGTTTTTTCCATTAAACCCATAGTCCTTTGCATTACTAATTTTTCTTTTTTACCTATCATTACCTAACTGCTTGATTAATTTGCCAAAAACGAGATAAATTCTGGTCCCTGTAAAAAGTTGTTTGGGAATGGATAAAATGTGTAATTATCATTTGAAAGAAAAAACAAAAAAAACAAATACAAGTTTAATTAAGTTAATGTCGAATCTAGTTCGTGGCAGTCGTCATAGGAATTGCAAGCATTTTTTTTTTTTTTCATTATTTTGCGTCGAAAAATAAACTCCTTTTTGACAACAGCTTTTGTAGTAAAATTGACTATACGGACAAGTCATTGGACCATCGGAGTTAGGCGGGGTGAACCGGAAAATTGCTCCTTCGCAGCATTCAGGCAAAACAACTAAGCGATTGATTCATCCACGATCGAACGGGAAAAGACAAAAGTATTCATAGATATCCTTGGGGAATTTAGAGGAAGCAATGTGGGTAAAATTACAATTTTTCATATTAAAAATTTTGAAAAAATTTTGAAATTATTAGTGTAGCAACCAAAGAACACCCCGGTAATCTAAAGACGCTAAGGCGATTCCAAATACTAATAAGGTGGCTATGAATGCGCAAAAGTCAGTAAGTCCAAATAAAAAGAAGGAGAACAAATCCATGTATTTCTCCATGCATACATATACATCTAAATAAATCGAATATGACTAACTTCCACTTGATAAGCCCCTGCCCTAAAATGCAAAAATGGAAACCTTCTCTATCGATAGAATTTATTGTTATATTAAGTGATTGTTTGTTTCATACAAACTTTTAGAATATGAGGGCATTTTCTTGTTGCAATAAATGGTTTAAAATTCACATCCGCAAGTTCCTATAAGCGAGTAACTGAATGATAAGCTTGTGAAAAAATCACAATAGTCCATCTAATCTTATAATGTTCTGTCTCAATAAAGCGCACAACAAGGAGGTTTTAAAAGCGCATGGCGACCATGAGCGAAACTTTAATAGCGATCTTAGTTACTTAACTACCGATCGATATAAGAAATTAAAAGAATGTTGCGTCTGTACTCCGGGTACCTGTTTATCGACTAATTGCTAGCATCTAGGTCATCTAGACTAAAAGAGAGCAAAAGGTATTAGAGACTAAAAGTTTCATAAAGAAGCCTTCAGTAACGACACCTTATCATGTATGTCCATCCATAAACGCATTTCGCAAATGAAAATCGGATCTCTTGTTTTACTCAATGACTAAGATAATGCTTTAAAGAGGTTCTTGGGATTTCTGCTACCAGGCAACATGCTTGGCAACGTTGATTGTTTTCTAAACTCTTTCGTGAATCATATTTAGAGATGAACTACTGCAGTAAAAGTCATTTGAATGCAAAAGTTTAGTTATAGCCAACTAGCAAGATATTCTTCTATAAATCTATTATTTCCCATAACTCTTTCAGATATGTAGATTTCTATAGGAAGTTATTTATTTTATCGCCTAAGTGGTCGAGTGGATAAAAGGTCTCGACTAATAAGTCAATGGTCGTGGATTCGAATCTCAAGTGCGGTAAAGCTCTCAATAAAACCGATAGCCTTAGATGCTAGTGTTTGAAGATTTTAGTCTTAGCATTAATTTTTCTGGCTAAGTTAAAATAATGATAGTAATATGGCGCAGCGCTCATGTCTGCGCTTAATTATAAAAAACACAAACAAGAAAGTAACGCTTTTCCTTTTCGAAAAGCAAGCTTAACCTCTCTTAGAATGCCTGTGCGTCTAAGCAGGGCTTCGTACTTGCGAGAAAGCAATGCTGGAACAATGTAGAAAACTTGCAGTCGGGATTACTGGATTTTATTTGCATTTAGCACTCAATCTTCTCTCCAAACATGCGTCGGTAACGCTATTGGAAGAGGTGACAGAAAGTATATCAATTCTTGACAAGTGTCTTAATTACCAAATCTTGTGAATACCATTTTATGTTTGCTTGTGTGAGAGATGATGGTGCATATAAATCTTTCCTACACGTTTTTCATTACTTGTGTAAACCATCAGATGGTTTACAGCTTTTCCTCGCGAGAGTATAAAACGCTATAAGAAGTGAAGTAAGCAAACGTATTCATAACGGAGCAATTTGCTTAACTACCCCCATTATTAATTTCCTCAGCAACCGGCTTAAGTGGTTGTTTTTGTAAAGAAGAAAAAAATTGTTCGCCCTTTTTACGTTAAGACGCAGCTATCTTTGTTAAGCAAAGCTATATTACGGTTTATCAAACCACTTTTTACATAAGGCTTAGAAGATGTGTTCGAAGAAGGCAACTACTACAACTAACTCGGCGCTTCTCTTAAACGGAATCTATCATTGTAAGCGACTATCAATGGAGAATATGGTTTTCCGCTTCTTTCAACGGAAATGTGAAATGTGTGTTGTTCTTGGAAAAAAGAAGTATTTCGAATAGACTGCAGGTGCTTGCTATTCGTTATTCACTATCAGATCTCTCAGTTACATGCATGGTAGTAGTATTGTTTTTGTATCATTGTTTTGTTTGTATTTTCCTTCAGCTCCTTGTTGGTTTGGTTTAATCTGTGCTATGATATCTGCCGGCAAAACGAAACGACAAACAGACAACAATGGGTTTTAATAAAATTGTCAATTCATTGTTGCACTCGTATATACGTACGTAACTTTGCTTGCGTGTTTATGTTGCTGTGTACAGGCAATGTTTTTATTGTTGTCTCTTATATTACAATTAATATTGTTGTTCTTGTTGTTATTATTGTCCTTTTCCGTTCTCCTCTTGCTCGCTGCTCACTTTTGAAAGGCGTTATTTAACATTTTCTTTGTATTTCATTCCTTTAAATTGTACTCATGTTTCGTCTCCTTTTAATGCTACATTACCATCAGAAGGCTGCTCAAGTGGCGGCTTTCATTACTACTGCAATGATATTTCGTTTAAAGTTTTTGTGCAAATTTTTTCCGCTTTTTTCTTCTTCTTCTTTTTTTTTTATTCTTCAGTTGTTGCTTTTTATTTTTATTTTTATTTTTTTTATAAGGTGCCTATCTTAATTGTGGTCGCATTAATTTATGACCAGTAAGCCAATGTACTGTAACAGCAATAAATTTATTCAAACATATTGGCCCGTTTTAGGTTAGAAATGTTTTTTCCTGTTTTTCATGTCCTCGAGATATCCTCATTCGCGCACATTGAGTGCACTAGATTTGTGATGACATTTACCATGAAATTAACTTGGTCTTCTAATTAATTAGTCTGGTAAAGCCATTTTTTTTTTTTTGTTAAGTATTTTACATTATAGAAGTACGCCAACCAAATGAGCAACCATATTAGACGTGGTAAGCAACAATGGTAGTAACGGTAGTAACAGTAAAAGCATCAGCAACAACAGCAGCAATAGTGTTCGTAGTAATGTTTACCAGTGAAGCTTACCATGTAATTAAGTGGAAATGTTCTCTTTTTCATTGCAATTCTTCCTACTGTTCTTTTGTTATTACATTTAATGACTTAATAGTATAAGGATTACTGATGGTAGACTCTCATACCCACTGCAATGAGTTTATGATATGACATATGTCGGAATACTAACTTGCTTTTCTAATAAATTAATATGTTATTAAGTTTTCGAAATATTTTAACAACAGCCCTAGTCGTCATAGTAAGTAAGCAGAATAGTTTCTTTATAGCACAAGTGCATATAAAAAATTACTCTGGCTGGCAGACAGAGTTATGTTAAACTTGCAAAGAAGTGAAATTGCCCGTCTAGTTATTTAATATACGTACGCCAGCCATTCGTATCAATAGTGTCACTATAAGTAATAGTAGCCTAAGTAGAATTATTATGTAGCAGTAACAGTAACAGTAACACTTCATAATATTAAGCTTACTACACGGTAGCAGTCACAGCGAAAGCACTTGATGCTGTCGGAGATACAACAAAATAATAGCCGCTACGTTAGTATTGCTTTTTAATATATATGTAGTTTTGGCATCTATCCTCCGAGGTATGGAAGTACGAGCATTTCATTAAAACGTTTGCAGCATGCAAAATGAACCTTCGCGAAATCCATCAAGACAGCGGAAATGAAACCTTGCAGCCGTGCTTAAATATACAGCTTGCTTTTCTTGAGAACATTCATAAGAAAGAGGATCCGAAGAATGGATCAATGTGCTCTGCATTTATCATAATAATATTAGATACCAAGTAACGCTTACGGATCATCATAGAATGCTATAAATTAGATCTAGCCGCTACGGAAAGTTTCGTGCTTTGTAAGAAAGTTTATGCGGAAGCTTCGTACCCTGCATTTCCAGGTACATTTAATATGGAAAAATGCCATATTTTGCTAATTTTCGTCGAAACATATTATAAATGAACTACCACTGCTTTAAAATTGGGGGAATGGTCCCATTCAATCTATTTCAATAGCGTTCTTCTTTGAGTGCTAGAGGCACTCTACTACCAAGCCTCCGCAGTGAATATGAAGTAAAAAGAAGGTCGCTACCTTTATCTTCAGCTACTGAAGAGTCAAGCAGATAAGAAGCGCGATTTCCAACCCTGGTGTGGACCGCATTTTAAATATAAATCATAAAACATTACCAACAACCTGCCATAGTGTGAATACGAAACCAAAAAAAAAAGCTTTTATACTAACTACGCTTATCTTTAGTTATCGCAGATAAGAAGCGCGACTACCAATCTGGTTCAATTCCCAATCTTGGGTCGATCATATTTCAATTGTAATTGGCATCAGGGCGGAGCCACAGAAAATGCTTAACCAGTAATAGCGTAACATTTAACGATTGGCAATATGTCTTCCACCCTGCAGCTACCGCTTTCTCTCACCACTTCTTTCTTCCTAGTCATCGCAGTGTTCCCGCCCATATGGAAGACATCTGCTAAATGATGAGTCATAAGAAATACCACGAAAACATTGGTTGGGCGTGGCTTATTCTTTCCATTTTTCTTCAAATTCTTTAGGATCACCCAAATAATATAAGTGGAATATTTTTTTTTTTTTGTTTGCTTTTGAAAACAAACTTTTTTCTTGTGTCCTTTGACTGACTTGACGCATTTTTTGACAATAAATTCAACACTTTTTTCCAAATCGAGTGAATCTTTACTGTAGACATTGCCCAGAGCTGCCGCATGGGAGAGCAGATAAGGAGTGCGATTCCCAAGCCGGCGCTCAAGTGCGGTCGAAGACCCTCGATTGTAGTCACTATTAGTGCTCAGTTGACATTTGCCGATTGGCCACAAGTTCACTTAACTGCGGCAACCGTCTCTGTCTTCGTCTCATTGCCCAGCTCTTTTCGACGATCAGGGTGTTACACCTACACAAATTATCCAATTGTATGCTCATCAAGAAAGTATAAATCTTATGGATTTCGCAAAAGTTTCACTTTGCATGCTGCAAACTTATGTTAGGAGAAGCAGTGTAGAGTAATTAGTAAAGGCCTCATAGTTTAAATTTCTTCTTACTCCCGCCCTTTTTCCGTTAGAATCGCTTGCTTCAGTTTGTGATGATAGACTTTCCACGGAACCAACTTATTTTCTATATTAGTTTTCAAAGTATTTTAAGAAAATAAATGCATAGTAATGCTACTACGAGATGTAATACGCCTAGTAGCAATTGCAGCCTTCCGCATTCCAACGATAGATTCGCTGACGAGTTTGCTAAATCCCTTCTAGTTTACTATGAAAAGTGTGCTCCAGTATTTTGATTTAGTTTTTAACCTTATACGCTTAACCTTTTTTAACTGGGACACGGTGAAATTTTACATGCATACAGCTTATGTATATATGCATGGGGATGTGTGTTCGCGTATGGATGTGTGTATCTGAGGTCGGAAATAGAATGTCACATGGAAAAACTTTTTTTTGGAATTTGTTTCAGAAAATTAACACATTTTGTTGCAGAGTTTTTGTTGTTGCATTTGTGGCACATTTCGTTATTACGTACACGTTATGTGTGACAAAAACAATTTACTGCACACACTTTAAGCCAATTAGTTAAACACGATACATATAAGCATATAAGTACTTATTACGTTCTAGTTGTTAACGCGAAAGTTATAAGCAGAAAAGTCAATAACCTCTTGGGGGAAAATTTATATAAATTTTTGTTTTTTTGTTTTTATATTTTATGCACAGTTCAATGTCATAAGCGCATTGTTCATGATTTAGTTTAACTTTATCGTTCTGTCAGTCAGCATTTTTGGTTAGAATTTTCTTTAAAAAGAAAACAAAATGACTTCAGGCAAAATATTACTTTCGTCTTTCGTTTCATTTAAAAAAAAAAAAAAAAAAATTTCAAGTCAAATTTCCATACACAAATTGGTTGGTTTCTTATCTCATATTTGATCAACATTTGTCTTTTCGTTCTACTTGACTTGTTAGACAAGCAGAATATCACAACGACATCGAAAAGGATATCAAAAGAAATGTTTCAATAAAAACAAATATCAAAATATTACTAAGAAAGAAAAGAAAATATCAATCATTATAAAGTAAGAACATCGCGTATTGTAAACGTGAACTTGTGTATCAGCTGCACAGTAACACAAATGTGGATCTTTCTTATGTACAGAAATGCTATCACCTCGACATTACAAAAAAACACAAAATATACCTAAAAAGTAAGTAGCTCCAGTTAGAACCGGGATACCATCCGATGTACTTAAGCTACATAGAGAACAAGCGTTACTTCATTTTTGATACCAATCGTCTCAACATTTCACGTAAAAACTTTTAGGTTTTCAAACTTTGTTACTTGTGGGCACGCCAGTTTGCCTAACCTCTCTCTCTCTCTCTATATATATACATATATATGGCTTTCTTAAAGGCATTCCTCTGCTAGTCTGACCGCTTTCAACACCTCTTGGTTGCTTAGCAGGCTTTTGGCTAATTTCATATAAAAGAATCTTTTTTCATATGCTATCAGTGAATTGAACGCAAACGCAATATGAAGAGAAAGGCGTATATCTTCTCAGAAAACGATTTTGAATCGATTTGCATAATAAGACATAGTCTCATCTACAAAGAATTGTGCAGGGTAGCCAAAGCTGTTCCTAATACACTATTATAGACCCCAGAAAGTTTCTATCCTACCGGCTACCATCGAAGCGTGCCGTCACCAGAACTGAGTGTTTTAATCTGTAACTTATTCCAAGCTTATAATGGGTGGATTATTCATTTTCTCGAAAAGCGTTGATGTAATTTTGTGTATGTACGCCATTACCTACTTGACGTAACCTTTCACCGTAATTTTCGCACACACATTTTCGCTAATGTAATTTCCATTTCGACGAATACTGATGGGAAATCCCTTTGGTTAAGCCTTTTGATCTGTTATTTACAGGTGTTTCACTTTAAATTTCTTCATGAGTTTGGAAGTAAGCAAATCGTAGGAGATTAGAAGGAAGGACATGATGTCCAAAGCATGCTATTAAAGTCGCACTTGAGAACAGTAGTCTTTCTTTTTATCGCTGCTTTCGTGTTCAAATTATATTAACCCGTTTGAAATTTCTACTCCTTCAGCCATCTATCTAGTGACGATATTCCCTTTAACCTGTTAACTGCATATGATGGATATATACATCAGGATCTTCCTCTTCCGCCCTTGTCGGATTTCTTCAAATGTATACTTGACATATTTGATGTTATCGCATACTCTGGGTTTCATAGGTGTACGGGTATATCGCTAAAGAGGTCGACACAGTTAACTGGTTAGGGATCATAATTTCCTTAACCTTCAATCTTCAATTATTTGCACATTTTCATTAGCTAAGGGGAGCGCTAGGGGTGAGGCTAGCAACTTTCGTAAAATCGGGGCACTGGTTGTGCTACTGTCATCTATACTTTTTTTCAAAAATTATGAAGATAAAGTCTTTTTTAAAAAATCCCTAGATACGAAAACCTATAATCTGCACGAATCTATAATTTGCACGAATAGAAAGTAAGCTTTAAAAACTGTTAGCAAATCGTGCAAATGCTGTTTGAACTCCAGCACTGATTGATTACGACGAGAGAACGATTCTCGTGACTTCTTGACTGAACTTGATGGGAATATTCTACGAGCACAAAAACTGATTGTTTGTCACTATACGGATTACATGTAGTAGATAAATGCTTTCGGGACATTTTCGGTAGATTCTGCTTCATAGGGTTCTTTTTTCTCATTTTTTTTTTTCTATAACAAAGGGAATGATAAATTTGCAAAAATTCCTACATTTCGGAAATAAGGGTAAAAAGCAAAGTCGATTGTGATATAACGACATTTCTGTAAAAGCAAAAAAAAAAACAAAAAATATCATTTTTTATATAACAGCATCTCCATCTGCTTGGGATGCGTGATTGCGTAAAAACAAAAATTGTTTAAAGAACAGGAATTAAAAGCTATTTCTACAACTGTCTGAACGTATCAACATACATGCAAACAGACATATTTTTGAGGCTTGAATGTGACAGGTGGGGTTTGATTTAAAACGTTTATAATAACAGTCATTAGAAGAAAGGTTGGCATATTGATTTTGCTGGAATGTTTGTAACACATAAGCCATTACAAGATAACAACAAGGAGCACACATCACTCAAATACCAAAAATCATATAAATATATATATATATATATTTATATATGATGTTGCCCTTCAGTTCGCCCGTAGAATTCATGCTGCTGCTGTTGCACGCACGAACCGATATAAAGGTTTGAAGGCTTTCTCGACAAATGGTAAAATTTTTTTCTTTTTCCCATCTTTTGTTCGTTATTTCGTTTATATTAGAGTTTATGTAGATTGTCACCAAATGCAACAACTTCGAAATGACACTTCCAACAGTTTAAATTCCTTAGGGCTTTTTATTTTGTTTTCTCTGGCAGTTTGATCAAGTTTTCCTCCTTCTTCTAAAAACTCGCATACTGGTTTTTGTCAGAATCTCTTTAAAACATCCATTTTTGTCGTTTTTTTTTTTTATATACATTCATGCACTTGTCAAGAAAGTTATGATATCGTTTTTTTATTTTTTTTTTTATTTTTTTGTAGGTCTTTCTATGTACTTTGTGTCTTTATATATGAATATATATATATATATATATATAAGGAAGTGGGTGAGTGTTTTTATGTTTGTGTGTTTGTGTATGTATAGCTTCATTTTGTATGAGAGGACATATACACACGTATATACGTGTGAGTGTGTGTATGTGTGTATGGGTATTTGTGCAGATAGATATGTGCTCGTTAATAGCTTTCTCAAAATATCACATTCAACTGAGTTGAAGGTTGTTTTTCTTTTTTGGTCATTTTTGAGAGAAAACAAAAAAATTCTGCTTAAGGGCAATTAAAACATAAAAACTCCTTTTTTCCGGCATTTTCGTTTTATGAGAGTAAAGCACAAATGTCCGAATAAACAACTTAACAAGTTCGTTTGTTCATTTCTTTTCAGTGTTTTTTTTTTGTTTTCCTCTTCTTAACTCAAAAGTGTTGCAATTAAATAAAACTTGTACTGAAAATTGCTTTTTATGGACTATTTTACTTTTGATGCTCTTAAGTTCGGTAACAAATAGTCCGTCAAAAAACAAAGTAACTTGTATTGTCATTACTGCGAAATTAATTTAAACATTACATTCTCTCCCTTGAGAGTTTCTGTTTAATATTAAACTTTAAAGTCTGTCTGCGTTAGAGATCCGAAATACCGTTCAAGTACACATTGTTTCCTTGGAAATTGATAGTCACTGCCACACTCTCACGCAAAACGTGGTAATGAAATATGTGAGAACAAGAAGTTGAAAACAAAACACACAAATTTATGAAAGAAAAAAATTTACATCTGGCTCCCTCCGTATACTACTTCTTCTCTTCACTTCTTTCTGACCGTTAACGTATTACGAATAAAACGGGACATCTCCTGATTGATTGATTATAAAAAAAGAAACGGGGTATCAGATGAGTACAATAATATTTTGCTCGACTTCTTCGGTAAGAACACAAGTAGAAAGGGAAAGCGTCCGTCATGATCCTTCCTCCTTTCCGTCTTCTAAGCAACATACACTATTTATTATTATTTTCTGATAAACATTATATGATATGTGATAAGAAAAAAAAAAGTTGGCCTCCAATCTTAAGGAGAATCAACCATAGTTGACTGAAGGAACAGCGAGCCGAGGAAAAATGAATATTATTGCTCACACCTCTAAGATACACTAACATTACATATCTATCGCCGAATGTTAGCCTTTCTTTAAATTTAAGTATTTATAGTAAGACTTTGCGCTACTATGGTTTGATTAGTGAAAGCAAAAACAATTCATACAGAGAAGTTTTAGATTTGGACACTTTAAATCTATTTAAATGCACTTAGACAGTTTATCATATGAACTTGAGTCTTCATTTCAATCAACTTAATCAGTAAGCCTAAATGTAGGCAACAATAAATGTTATATTATAAATGAAACAACGGTGAAGACATTGTATACAATTAAAGATACGATTGATCCACATAAACCAAATGAAACTGGTTTTGTGTCTGCAAATGAATGTTTGCTGCTTAGTCGGTAATTGCGGTAAAGTCTGTTATACACTTGAAAAACTTTCCACACACACACACACACACATACACACACGCACACAAACACATTATTCCTGGTGTATATACACTAGAAAAGACACATTTCGTACATAAACTCTGACATACTTATAAGCAAGTATTTACGCCTTTATCATGGGCATGTAATTTAACATTTTGCCTGCTTTTGTTCTTTCCCTATACGAATAAATGAGTACGATTCTAGGGTATATAAAGTTTCTCAAATACAATGTGGTCACATACATGTGCATCTTTATCGAAGGAACAAAGTCGTTTGAGTTCTTTTGGTTATAAATACTATTCTTCTTCTCATTTGCTACGAACTAACGACATTTTTCTTACTTTCCGCTTTCCAGCAGATCAGGAAAGCTGGACTCTAGATTCATCTAAAATATGTCTGAAAAGTAGAAATCTACCCATTAAAACTATAATCCGTAATGAAGGATCAGTTAAATTTTTCTACAAATTCGTTCACAAAAGATATGAAAACTAGAGATTCACCCGTGAAACTATTATTGTCAATATTCTCACAAAAGGCGACATTGATGATATGATAAAGAATTGCGTTCCAATTACAGAATGTATTGCCTTTTGTTACATATACACATACATACTTGTAATGAAAATCCGCTAACTAAGCGCAATTTCAAAGAAAACGATTTTCTTCAGTTTCGAAATTCATTTAAAAGAAAGAAAAAAAAAAACAATGCAATTATTAGGTACTAAAAGAATCGTCTTAAACCTTATACAATTTCTTAATTGCTTTAATATACTTTTCCAGTGTAGTCATTTTTGGTAACAAGTTTTATTCTTTCTTTTTGCTATAAACGAACACGATAACCTATGTTTGCGGCTTTCAGGCTCCCTGCCTCCATTCGGATCTGTATGTCGAATCGTAAAACAATAAGTGATAATGAGAATTAAATAATTTGCTAAATGAAAATTGTTGAATATAAAATTGAATAGCATTTCATATAGAAGGTGTGTATGCCATGCATATACGGGCTATACGTGCAATATGCGAAACTAAAGTTTTAAGAGTTTTGCCGACATTCTTATTTTTCACTTTAGTTCACTCAATTATATAAAACAGATAGCAGTGGTAGTAGTGTGAATAGATTTTACGTTTAAAATTTCTTAATTATAAATGTTTGCGAAAGTTTACTTTAGTTTTCGGGAATACACGCATTGACGTCCTATAAATGGTTATGCATACCATTCATTACTGGATAATTCGTAATTAAAATGAAGTGTTGATAATAAATATTAATTATGCTTTGTAAGGTTTTCTGAATTCTGAATGGAGAGCGATTATTAGATGCTCTTAATGGCTTTAATAATAGATGAATTTTTGTTTTTAATTTATTATTATTATTATTATTATAATTTAGACTAACGAAATAAATTCTTAGACTAAGCAAAAAAAAGACCTTGAGCACTAGCAACGCAGGCTATCGGCTCTGTTTTTAATTTAATCTATAGAAAAGGCCCTAAAACAAAAGTTATTTTGTCACATATGTATGTCTCTCTGTCTGTCTATTCAAATCACCGCACTCAGCTAAATATCCCTTGCGTTGCTTTGTAGTCCGCTGAGCTTGTAAATCAGCAAAATCCATAGATGGATGCTTGCGCAATCACCAAGAATGCCATCATTTTTTTTTTATTTCAAATTCAAATCATTAGATGAACATTTGGTTCTTAAACAGATGGCTCAGAATTGGCAAAAAACAAGTGAAAACACTATAATGGGAAGCAGCCCATTATCGAATATCTTACACCGCTTCGTTTAATGCAATTATTCATATCACGACTTTTCAAAATAAAGCTCTTTATGGGGAGTGATCGAAAAGTGGTTCGATCCGAACCATTGAGCCTTGAGCCAAAACACATTATTGTACCGAACTTCACCAAAATATCTCAAAAATTGCGACCTGTACATTGCACGCAAGAAAGCAAGACTGCCTAGACCGAATCCAAAAGTGATTCTACATCGATCGCCACAATAAAAGATGGGTCTACCTTAAGCCCTTCTGAGTGTTGCATATATGCAGAAAAGCTTAACCCATCCTTGTACTACAAGTGATGCAGGCTATAATGATTCCGAATCGATAGTCATAATAAACAAATGGATCTTTACCAGGTCAATCCGTGTTGTATATATCCGCACGATATGTTATAGCCTGCATGGCAAAAAAATGCATAACCACATGCATTAAGCTCTCATTTTACACATTCGCATTAAGAAGGTTATAAATCTTCTGAATTTCACATGGAGTTTTTGGCTCCTCGCTGAAACAATAGGATATTTAATGGCAAGAGAAAACAGAGAATATTAACATACGATGACATAAACTGCACATAACATAAACATAAACTGCTCATAGGTCAACATGCTTTGTGAAAAGTGACACAAACATAGTATAGAGCGTCGCATTGCCTTTGAAATCTATGTTTCTTAAATTTTCCGACGATGTTGTGTGTAAACGCAACACAAATATTGTTATTCTAATATATCAACTTACGATTAAGGTATAAGTGCATCAGGACAACTTTAGAACTGAAATATGTAGATTGTATAGTAATCATGTTAAATAACTCGTCACTAATTATGCTGAATAACTCATATTAACGGCCTGTCCTCTTTTATTGAGCATTTTATACACTAAAATATGTTGCGTCGGTATTTGTCCAATGGTTTTAGTTTATTTTGTTTCCTCCTCTCTTTCTTTAAACCACTTTTTTTATGATGAAAAATCAGTAAAGCACTTACTACAGATCTTATTAGACCACCTCAAGACTTTATTCTTTTCTTCTGGTTATGGCTGGAATACATGCAATGAGTCTGCCCTTGACTAGGCAGCAGGCGGATTTTGAATTATTTTTGGCATCGATCGAAGCCTCTCTGCTCTTCTGTATATCTTGTTTTCTTGTGTTCTTCAACCGACAGACTTACAGGATGAAATTTGTTACACCGACTTCTTTAAGCCCAAGGAAGAATGCAAAACGGTTCGGTTTGGACCACTTTCTCAACTACTTCACATACAGCGCCTTATATTGAAAAGTCGTTATATTAAACGAAGTAGTGTAGGGTATTCAATGTTTTAATAGTCGAACGTGGCCAAACCGATATAGTGTTTCCCTTGTTTTTTGACAAGTTGATCGTTCGTCCATCTGCCCAGGTAATTTGCGTTCAAGCTACAAGTGACATATTTTCGGGCCAAGAAAGAATCTTATTAAGATGGGAACGGATCGGAATAGATTGGACCATCTGTATGCCTCACTCTTATAACAGGTATAGGATTGTTGAAAGTTTGTATACGTGTTCAAAAATTTATTTTATTTTTCGAAATTATACATGTGAGGCAACCGCTGAATAGAAACTAAATTGTATTTGTTTTGTTAGCTAAGATGGAATATATAATTAATTGGTATGTACAGAAGTCTAGAGGAAGTGGAGGCAGCGAAAATGAATTAAAATATTTAAAAGTCTGGCTTCAGTTCGCACTGATAATGTCGTAGGAATTAAATGACTTTAAAATAAATGAAATAATAAAAATTGATGGACAATATTTAGTTATTTCCAACGCTTTCGATGTTCTTCTCCTATCACTAGTGGTAGCAAAGTTTCAAAATTTTTATACATACCAGAAAAAAATTTATGATATGCATGTCACGATGTCATGCAATCGATCGATGAATGTAATTTTCCATTTTTTTTCTATCCACCGCAAAAGCAGTGAACGAAATATTCGAACGAGATATGGTTACCATAGATAAATTAATGGGTTTACTTTTAGTTCCCATTTCTCTCAAGTATTAATAAAATCGTAAGGCATGTACGATGTTTACGATACGATGTACGATTTATACGTTGAGTAAATGAATATTCGCTTTGTCTTATAATCAGTATCGTACATATATCGTATACCAGTAAGATTCAGCTCAAGCCCAATATAAACGTTCTTTTGCTTAGATCGGACAGGAGTTTTTGAACCTATCACTTCTCCTTTACACGTACAAAATGTAACACAAATGTCTTATGAATAAGTAACACTATGTGTCATAACGAGATTATAGACTGGAGTTACGTTGCATGTACACCAGTTTCATTTATCGTCGCAACTGAAGCTGCATGGGGACGTTAAGAAAATTCAATGAAGGCCGTACATTACGTATCACTTCCCATTTGGATAGTGCTTAGAGCACTCAAAACATCACAGATCCCAAAATTTAATCACTTACTTACTGCGTAACAATTATCAGAGAAACCGAACAATATATTGCGTTCCTTGGTTTTTTTTAACATTTTAACATTTTTACAGAATCATTTAGGTGACACCTCAATTTGCACACGTACGCCATGAAAGCGTGAAAATTGCTGTTTTAACGAATTTCCGCCACATCCGACAAACCAAAAACAAAAAAATATATATATACATATATATATATCATATATTTATGTATATCTACAGTACTGCCAGGCAATGCAAAACAATTTTGTACCGCACTTGCACCGGAGCAAGCACACAAAGTGGCCAAATCATTAATGCATGGTGTGGGCGATTGTACGCACTGAGTTATTTTTTTTTGTTCTGTTTTTTGCAACAGGCGGAGCAGTGATGGATGCTTGGACAACAATACATGCGTTACATCTCCTTTCACAAAGTTGAGTATATTTAAAAGGGATTTATTCTTGTTTTGTTTTCTCCGTTTTTTTTCGCTGTCGCACAGTTGTGTACATTTTGTTATTTATGCTTAAGTCTTACAACAAAATGAAAAATCGCTTGTGTCGATGTGTACCGTGAAAATTCGTAAGCTGAATTGTTTTCGAAAACCGCACAAGCGTTTCATAATGTGAAAAAAATGGCTCATGAAAAACTGTATTTTGTTACTTACACTCATTGCCAGGCATCGTGTGACCGGGTATGCCAACACCCCCACCTACTATGCCACTGCCGGTGTGATAGCTGTAACCATTCTGGGTGGCATACAAGGCACTCTTCTGATCCTCCATGTTTAAAGCCAAGTCCATGGAGTGTTCAAGAGCTTTGTTATCCAAGCCACTTGCCGGATAATAGGGTGGCGGCGCTTGACTCTGTTGGGCCGCCACAATGGATGGTCGCACAGAGTCCATTTCATAGTCTTTCGCTGCTGTGCTCTTTTTCGATTGATTGCGTTTACAACGACAGAACATTAGCAGCAAACCAACAAACAAAGCAAACACAATGCACGAAACGATTATGGCTATTAACGCAGGTGTTCCTAGGGCGGATGCTTCAGCTATATACGCACGACCAACTAAAATATACAACATAAAAATATGTTAAATCCTCACCTCATATGCTGAAAATTAATGAAAAAACATCTTCTTCCACATAGTAACAATAAAGTTAAAGTTAGACTTACTTTCGGCATCGGTGTAATCACCGCAATGATCATGGTTGGTACGCAGACATAGTTTCACACGTACAGTCGGTGTGTTGTCATCCTCCAGTGCCAAAGTATTCATACTTAAGTCGTCGTCATCGTCGCTCAACGAATGGCCCAATGAACGACCCGCCGAACCACGGCGTGGCGCTATTAGGCGGTCGATAACGGTCTCCTTAAAAGTTGGACCATTACCGGACAATTGCAAATTGACTTGATCGACTATCTCCCAAGCCGCCATAGGCGTATCGCTATTCACCATGGACTCAACAATAGCGATCAGAGATAAACAAGTAGCGCCCACATTGATGCCCAAAGTGCGAGAATTCGGGTCGTATGTAACATGTAGTGGTGGGGGTATTTTATTAACTTTAGTGGTCGTGAGAATTTCATTAGAATATGGCGAATTGCCTTTCGTGTTAAGGGCATTCACTTTAAAGGCATAGCTCTGATGTTGATCTAGTGGGGTAACTTTGCAGGGATTATCCCGATGACAATCGAATTCCATCCATTCCGTGTTACTAGTGATCAGAGTAGCACAGTCGGGTATCAGCTGTTCTTCGCGAGGCATGGGAACCCTACGATAACTGACAAAGAATTTGGTATTACTAATACCACCATCAAAACCGGGATCCCAAGCGAGAGTGACGTAGTTCGAGCCTACATCAATCGCCCTAGTATTTGTTGGTTTCTCAGGAGAACCCTTCTGTTGCAAACGTATAGGTGCTCGTATTGTATTTAGGGAGTTAACTACACGACATGTGTATTCTCCATAGTCTGCATGGGTTAGCGAATTGATACGCAACACTGAGGTGTATATATCGTTGTTGTCGGTGGTGGTACTGATTTCATAATGACCGTCTGATGACATAGTCAACGGTGAAGGATTGTTGCCGAATTGCCACTGAAATTCGGGTTTAGGATACGCTTGTACTTTACACACTACTTCTGCTGTTTCACGTATGTCGAAAGCTACTTTATTATATTGATGCAAAACGATTGGTTCGTGTTCTATACGCAGTTGCATGCTTGAGTTCGCTGAATTCACTTCGTTTTCATAGAGGCAAGTGTAGAGGCCACGATCACCGGGTACCAATTGGTTACCATTAGGACGAGCTTTTCCACGAAATTTTAACATACTTTGGACGGTAACCATTCCATTTGGTCCTTGATCGGGATTGGTTTTTACTTCGTACAAATTAAGTTCAGGTAAAATCTCTACGCCGTCTTTAAGCCAACGTACAGATGGGGCGGGTTTGCCTTTAGCACTGCAAGTAACTGCGTAATCTGTATCAGCCACTCTGCGAGTCATGTGTTGTTGTAATTTCGCCAAAAACTGTGGTGGTTGGTGAATTTCTAATACAATCGTAGCCATTTTACCAATACCTAACTCATTAACGGCATGGCAGTGGTATTTGCCTTCATTACCTAAATGAGCCTTTGGTATAGAGTACTGAGGCCCTTGAGCTAAGATTTTTTGAGAAGTGGAAAATTCGCCATCCATGTCACGGAACCAACGATACTGTGGCACCGGCCATCCAGGTGGATTAGCAGAGCAAGTCAAAGTAACTCCGTTACCCACATGAACGATCGGTTTGTTTGGTGTAATATATGCTTGACCTGGTCGGTGACGTACCAATAATGCTACCGTCGAATTTCCTATTCTTTCATTTCGTTCTTGACCATAAGATTCCATAATGTTAACTGCGCGACATATGTAGTTTCCAGCATTTTCAGCGCGCACCGATGACAATGTCAAAACTTCGCCCGAATAACGAAACTCAGGAGAACCTTCCTTTAACCATTCTACGGTAATGGGAGCAGGATTTGCGGTGACATTGCAACGAATATTAACCGTCTCACCCTCTTCAGCTTCACGTGTCTTTGATTGAATGACGACAGTAGGTGGATAGAGAATATCAAGTATCAGCTCTTGTTCGCCAGCCTTACCCAAGCCATTGTCCGCCGAGCAAGTGTATTTGCCAGCATCCTGATTGCTAACACGATGTATAGTGTGCACCAGAGATGAACTAATGAAACGACCAGTGCGTGTCCAACGAACATTAGGTACTTTAGGCTTTGCATCAACGTTACATTCCAGTTTAGCAGTTCGATCACGTTCTACACGTAACGGATTCTCTGGTCCGACCTCAACACGTGGATAATCTTTAATGAAAAATGAAAAACAAAAATACAAACATCAGAGTAAGAGGAATATTTCTGAAAATATGCTTAATTGCTTCGATGCAATTATCCGAACTACTGCTCGCTTTACGTTGGTTGCAAGAAATATTACGAAACGAACGAAACTGACATTACGAATTCGCTGACCTGACGTTATATACACGTAGTTTTTTTTTTTTTTTTTTTTGGCCATAAGCTTAATTAACGTAAATTTAGCATTATGAGCATAAAACTGTTGTTCGCAGTTAAGCCGAAGTCAATTAAGTTCATTTAATTTCAAGCAATTTTCCTTTGCTTAGAATAACTTATTAAATTATTAAAAATTTGTGCGTATGTGTGCGTCGTTGTAGTCGCGTGTGCATGGAATGTCTTTCTGTTCTGTATTTTTATGGAGCGACCAAAAATCTGCATAAATGCTTTCACCTGAAATTAACCTTCGAACCTCTGAATGGAAGTAGAAAAATAAAAAAGTTATAAGGAAAATGAGGCAATAGACTCGTTTGTAATAAAACTTCATTGCAAAGTTGTGGCTTTAAGTTACTGGACTACCGACCATTACAGCACGAACACATACACATTCAACGCATTGAGAAACTGTATCACAACTAATGACCGCAATATACGGTAAAAGGCAGTTAGAGTATAAATGTGCTCGCGTATGTGTGTGTGTGTGTGTGTGTAAGCGTATGTCCCACCTGTGGGGAAAAAAGTAATTAAAACATATTGTTCCTTAGTGAGCAGCCAAACTTACACACGCACACAAATATATACACGTACGTACATACGCACAGTCAGCAGGAGCTAATGTCTTTCCCAACCGTTTTTACCTTAGTACAAAACGGTTTGATCATTCTTACATAAGCGCGCGCGCACACACTCAAAACAGTACGGGGCTACCGTCGTGTGGACATCTATTTAAGATTAGTGGTTTAGACGACAATAGCACCAACGCCAGTAACAAAAACAACTAAATTGCATACTCAGCTAACAACCAGTAATCAGAATGCGAACCTTCGTTATGGATGTAGTAGTTACTTAGTTACTTACATCGAGAACTCTCCTCTCTATGTATACCAGAGTATTTCACAGATATGTCTAACAAATTGCGGCAAGAACAGGAAGTGGAAAACGAATTTTATAAGGGAAATGTGCAAGCCGCGCAACACAGCTACTAATGACACCAATAAAACCGCTAGAATATAGGATACGTTGTGCAGCTTACGTTGCCCATACTATACCCTATACTTAAGCTGCTTTGTGTCGTCCCCCTCCCGCAACTAAAAAAACAATGGAAAAACCAATTGTGCTGCGGCTAAGCGTAGACACTTGAACGTATTCTTTCGATCATCATAAATATGTTATAAAAGGAACATTTTTAATCTCTTTTTAAATATGTTGTAGTTGTAAGTAAATTAAAAAATTCTTCGGTACGCATTTACTTTTAGTTATAAATCTAAATTTTTATTAAACCTACAACTATTATGAGCTGACATAGCATGCAAACTGTAATTGTATTAATTACATTTTTCATCCAATTTAGTTTTCGCCAATGCTTTCGTAATGAAATGTTGCTTGCGTAGAAACTTTATTATTTTTCTGTAGTGCAGTTACAATTCGGCTTAGATAGTTAAAATGTTTTAATATCTAACTATTACTAGTTCCTGTGTACAAGCGCATTTGTACAAAATGAATAGCAAGCAAGGAGGCAACGTTTTAAACTTTGCAGAACTTTTCGTGAAACGCTTCTATTTACTACGGAACTATGGATAATATAAAGATTGAATGACAAGTGCGTGTACAACGTCTTCAACAGAAAAAATTTGAACTAAACAGCGGTTTTTGCGAAAAGTTGCTTTTTGCTTATTTTCATTCTCGTGCAAAAGCGCGCATATAGTTGTGTGTATCAAATCGAAAAATTTATTTTTAAATGCACAGTTCCAAAAAAAATCCCGTTAAGAATCGTTAGTTAGTAAATTCTTGGGTAAACAACGTGATGTCCAAGTGAGATTGGCACGCAAGCCGAATGCTGCATACGCCCGCGAATGCCCAGATGACAAACCAACCTTCAAATGGTATCACTATTTCAAATAGGGTAAGAGCTTAACAACAGTTAAAGTGTATACCGACTGGCCAGACTGGGGCCACTTTTTAGACGACCTACGAAAGCCCATTAGTTCGAGATTGTTCAAAGCAGTTATAGACGACATGATGGAGAATCTCGAAAACATTAGTTTGCTTATTTTCCCCTGAATTGGACGAGTTAAAAGACGACCTATAATGGAGCACCAATACCTGTCTTGAGATCAGATAAGTCCTGCAACATGAGTACCCAAGTGGCTGCTTGACTAGCACAAGAAGAAAGGAATGATTACTGACCAACTTGCTAGCTGCGGAAACTTTGATTCATATAGACCCGAAATTAAACGTTCATATGACGCTGCCAGAAATCGAGCGTAATGAAATGTGTTTTAAAACCGTTGATTAAAGATGGCATCTGACACCGCAAAATACAGTAAGTCCATGAACAACAATATTCTATGAATCTTTAAAAAATATTTTACAAGCCTTTATAGAAGTCTTATAGAATGAAGTTTCCTGATGTTGTCAAATTGCCGCTAAGCATCGATAGGCCAAGATTTCTTAAGACAATCGTCCAGTTTTTACAGCTGCACTCGGATATTGTATCCTTTGCTGCATCAAATTCCGCCACTCATCCGCTAGTACTCCGACTAGTACTTGTTCCAAAGTTGGAAGCGCGATTTTTTAGTGGCATTTATATGTTAAAGACGCATTAAATTAACATAGTCTTAAACGCGGGAATCTGGTATTAGTTTCTGTATTATGCTGACGCACTTCTCATTCATCTTACAAGTAGGTATGAATCATTTTCGATTGAAAAATTGGGTGAGCGTTCTTTGATTTGATGTAACCCGTATAGCGTGCGCATATATTTATTTATATTTTTAGAGTAATTTGCCAAAAGCCCTTAATGTCATTTTTCGCCTTATTTTATATATATAGACTTATCATAACTACGGACGAACCCTTTCTCAACATTTCAGCTGACTTTAAAATTGTGCCAGTTTTTTTAAGGAAACCAGCTAAAGTAGCAAAAAAATTAATCTCTAAAGAAGTCCTGTTGAACATTATGGAGGTTTACTCAAACTGAGTGTAATGCTGAAATTTTTGGACTCTAGAACGATATTAACCAAACATTAATTCCGCCTATCTCCCTCCTACAGCATGTTTGTCTATAAGTCCAGTAAACTATTGTCAATATTATTGTTCAGCTATCTCCACCTTTAGGCAGACTAACGTCGTGTAGACTGGCTTCTTCTGCATATGGCTTTGCAGGAGACTAACTATAACCCACAAGGTTATTTCAAAGGCAGAATATTTTTTCAAATATATTTACTTTGCATGAATAGAAACACAAAAAGGAGACTTAGAAATGAGAGATTCCAGTTTAGACAAAAATGTTGCTTTCTTTTAAGTTTGACCAAAGTAAAATCTACTTGATATTCGTTCCACAGTCGGTACGGTCTTCTTTTTTGAAATTTTAAGCCAAACAATGTATTGATGTATGATATTCTGGGACTGGTATTGTAAAATACCGTTAATTCGCAATTTCCAATATTTTTTTACTGCAACGATGTTATTTGTTGTATTTCGTCTTTCTTTTCCTCGTTTTGCGTGTCTGCAAGTCATGAATTAGGTAAGTTATACGCTAAAAATTTTTGTACAAGTTGTTCTAAAAACTTTTTTTCAGCCAACTTTGTTGACAACTGGTTCATGTACATGGATTGCCGGTTTAGTTGCACGCACGAATCATCAACAGGAAAAACTTGTCTAATTTTCATGTTAAGTAAATATTACTTAAATATAACTAGAAGATATTCATTTACTCTTTTATGATACTCACAAAGAACAAAAAATAAATTGCAAAAATTAAAAATATTAGTTAGATGCACGTATGTGCATTTACATGCATTTAGTGCAGTTGTCGATTGCGTTGGCTGATTAAGTAGAAGGTCTTAATAATAATCGTAGTGACAGTGTATTTTGTTGAAATCAAGCCATTTGTTTTTTTTTTTTTTTTTTACGACTTAATTCATATTCGATTTATGGTGAAAATGGCTTTACTTGTGTTTTGTTATTTAAAAAAGCTGCCAGTGCAATATTGTGTAGGACTTAGCTCACTGTACCGACTATATCTGGGAAGAAGTTCCTGGCAATTTCAAGTGGCCACGTCAGGAAATTTAGTAGCGTTTGAAACTCGATCCAATTCGACCCATGCTCGTATTTGGAAACTATGCTTCGTTGATAACAAGATATGAGTTGTTAGATTATCGTTCCCACTAATATGTTTTCGATGAGGAACTGACGATCTAATAACCTCTGCGGGCGTTCAGTAATGCGAACTTCACGGGCGTTCAGTAATGCGAACTTCACACCGTGTGCCATCGATCATCGTAGCACCAAGGCTTCTCCGTGATGTCCGAAATTCAAAATTTGAAACTATCTTTTCAAACACATTCAGAACGGATTCATTTACTCGAACCTGTCCCTTTGGTGGCATTGTCGAAAGCAACAAGCATCTGACATGCTGGCAAAATAAACTAAGATTAAGTTAAAGCCATTATACAAAGCCATCTAACAACTGAAGACTTTTTCTTCATAACACCAATCACTCAGCCGATTGACGATCCTACAGTAGTGGTGAAGGGGAAAGAGATAGCTAGTAGGTGACCACAAGTTTATCGCTGCTTTGTCTACTCGGTAAGGGTTGTCCGCTTACCGACTGAGCATTCGCTATAGATACGATGAAAGTTAAATCTACCGCATCTTAGATTTGAGTCCAGAGACATGGATTTGGTAGTCGGGACTCTTACCTATTCGGCTACTCACGCGGGAACCCTTTGCACTTATTTTTGTCATGAAACTTGTTAAAATTATACGTTGTTGCCAACAAACGAGCACTCCTATTGGGAAAGAGTCCCAAACTGTGAACCGACGTGGTCCACAATTAGTAAAGCTAACCTCCTTTTATTTTTTTATTCGTCATAATTTAGCCATCAGGTAATAGCGTCGAGTAAAGGGGAATGTCAATTAAATGGCATTACTTTCAAGTTGATGGAGTAAGAGCGGAAATGAAGGAGCGGGACAAAAAAATAATGTAACAGCAGATATACTAAAAGAATTTGTA
>CCAG010009271.1:0-10673 GCA_001077435.1 Glossina morsitans morsitans | reverse complement strand
CACTTTTGCGTGCCATATAAGCCCTTATTTTGAAAAGTCTTTATACAAATAATTGTAGCGGGGTGATGTAGGGTATTGAACAGCGAGCCGTACCTTTGTCTATACGAGTTCACCGAATTATTTTAACGGAAAAACTGTAAACTCTCTGCTGTGATTTTTAACAATCACAGTTTTTCCTTAAAAAGCATCGACAAGTTGTAGGCATTATTTTTTTTAACCGGAATTTTACCATATTTTCTAATTATTAATAAATTCTCTTGTCATTCTCTTCTTTAGTGAATATTAATTAAAATCAATTAAAATTTAGTTTTTTGTCAAAAGTTAGTGCACTTTATTATTACTCAGCACTGTTTATGCGGTTGGATTCCAATCCAAAAAGAAAATAAGAAAACCGAGTAAATATTTTTAATAGAAAAATTCCATACAAAATCATAAAAACGAATGTTATTGTAGCTCACTTCCGCATATTTTGTGCTTTTCTATAGAAAAGAGTTATAAGCAATAAATTTTGTTAAATTTATACCTTTTCACTAAAAGTGTAGTTTCGAGTAAATTCGACTTTTTATTTAGTAGGTTAAGCTTATTATGAATTTTTCAAATGATTTATTGTATAGAGAGACGAGAAAAAAAAAAAAAAAAAAAACGAAAAACTGAAATATATATTTAAAGTGAAAAGAAAAAAACGAGGTAAGCGAAATATCTCTGTTTGCGTTTGCGTTTCTTTCAGCTCTAGCTCGTATACGTTAAAGTTTAAAAATTGAATTCAACTAAAATTGAACTAAAACAAGAGCTAAGCAATTAATAT
This sequence comes from Glossina morsitans morsitans, assembly GCA_001077435.1. Taxonomy (NCBI): domain Eukaryota; kingdom Metazoa; phylum Arthropoda; class Insecta; order Diptera; family Glossinidae; genus Glossina; species Glossina morsitans. Next base: position 9,868 of record CCAG010009271.1, on the reverse strand, counting down.
TTTTTGCTTATGCATATGAAAAGCCATTTACTTTATTTGAATAATTAGTGCTTTATCAAGTTTATCTAAAATGAAATAAATTAAATTAAAATTTATTAATGTTTATTAAAATGCATCGATTTGCGATATATAAAAAATCAATATCGTTTAACGGAGAAGCAAGAGACGAATGAATCCAATTGAATGCTGGCTCCAAAGTATCCAAATTTACGCTTTAAAAACAAGAGTTTTTTTCTTTTTTTTTTTTGTTAAAGACTTTGATTTATGTAAAATTTCGTAATTTAATTAAAGCTTTCAATTTTTTTAATGTTAGTCTGGTGCGAAAGTAGTACTGTTGCGAAAACAGTTTACTATGACTATACCAACAACAGTTGCTATTGCATTTAGCATGTAGGCCGTACATAAACTTTTGATCCGGTCACAATGAGGTCATAGATAATAGGGTCATTTCGCGGCAAAATCGGTTGTAATATCGGTTAAGTATATGTCATCAATTACGGGATTTCGGAAGTAAACGTAAATAAAACACATTTCTTATCGCGATTTGAATCAAATTCTTTGTCACTATTGATCGCGTATAATACACATAAACAACATACAGATATACTTGAAACTTATTACGAAAAGAACAAAGCGACAGTTCCATTTCATTCATGTTGAATGCGAGCTCATATTCAAATGCAAGGAATATTTGCCCCTTTAGTGGGAACGAAACACACCTGCTATCCCTAAAGGGGTTTGAGCTCGCAAAAAATTAACTGTTGGTTGTTGGTTGTGGTTTGTGGATTGAGAGAGTGTCATGGTTGAACATGAACGAGATAATTTGTTGATATGTTTTACCGTTTAGTTCTTATTAGAATTTTAAACCAAAAAAACGCACTTACTTACCAACAGGTTAATTTCTCGTCCATTTTAACTTTGCTTGGTAAGGATAGTCGAGGTGTATGTGGGGAGCACGTATGCAAACATATGATTTCAGGGACTCTTAACTAAATTGAACCTAGTAGTAATCCGCTTGAGTGGCCGAGTAGTCTCGACTAGCAATCCAATGATCGTGGGTTCAAATCTCAAGTGCGGTAGACTTTTTAATAATAATAATAATAATAATAATAATAATATTAATAAAAATAACGCCGAAAGCCTTAGATGCTAGTGCTTTAAGGCTTTAGTCTTAGAATTTATTCTCTGGCTAAATTTACATAATAATAATATTAATAATAAATCTAGTAGTATATTAATATAAGTCGCTATTCGATTTCATGTTGAATTTGACGTCTGATGGTTTCAAAATTTATCGGGTACTTTTCTTTATTTAACTGCAATCCCTCTTGCAAATCTGTCATTTCGTTATTTATCTGAACGCACTCGAGAAATTCTTAATAAAAGAACGTATTTCAAGCAATGGTTTCTCGATACTTTGAAAAAAAAAAAAAATAACTAGAACAACACCACCAACTGTACAACCTTAACGTGCAATCGGCATTAGGACTAGTTGCTTGTGTTCTTTTCCAGATAATTCTCGTGCAATCTTGGACCACGAACTTATAACTCAAGTTGCTTTTCAAAGAATCTCAAATTTTGCTTTTTCACTGGGCAATCAATCTAAGTACAGAGGAGATGTGGTTATCAGTGTAAAACTTCAAATTTGAAAATATTTCAATTATAAGCAAGAAGCCACAGCAATAATCATTTTAAGATATGGCAAAACTCGACGTCAGCGGCCACTTCATTATTCTGTTTACAATTCTATAGCCTATATATGTTTTCACAAACATTTGCTGATGAGAAACCGAACGTTTCGTATTCAAAAACTTTAATATATTTAAAGGCAATGAAAGGATTCATGGTTTTTACGCATAGCAAACGCAATTAACTATTTTATATAAGATATATAGAGAAGAAGATCTTGAAAATCGTGAAAATTTATTTATGACTTTCAAACTTTTAATTAAAGCATTGAACCGCACTTATACATGTATTCGCATTCTGGAATGCAATAGCGAAACCAAGTCGTAAGTAATGTACAGAAAAAAAAAACTTTTTCATAAAATTCAGTTTTAATTGCTTGTAAAATTTGTTCATGCGAAACTAATAAATAAAATTTTTATTGATATAGAAATTTGTAAATTATTGGTATGCATGGCAACGAACGCGTTTGTTTGTAAATATAAATATTTAATAATTGATAACTAATACGGATTTAATTTATAGATTAATTAAGTTGTTTAATATATAATTGTTTCATAAAAAGGATATTTATTTTATTATTAGAATTTATACATATATTTATATATGAATATAAAAAATAGAACAATAAATTGATGACAAATAAAACAAATTTGTAAAATGAACAAAAACTACGTCCGTATAAAGGATATATTAATTAATTCCTTCATTCATACGCATAACCATTGAAATATCATTTAAAAACTAATGCCAGTTTTTTATGGTGTAATAACTTTGTTTTCATATTTGTGCTGCCCAGAAACAACCATCGGAATCTCATTCCGCGTACATTTAGTCATGTATTATTTGTATATATTTTAAAGAGCTTGACATTCTTGAATGATCTGACTGTGTCCTTCATAAACCTTTCATAACTGTATGCTCAACTTCCAACTCAATCCGGTTCAGTTCACTTCAGTTTAATTTGATTAAATTTAATACAAGTTAACCCGTATTTTAATTCAATTTCAATTCAATTCGCTTTACATCAGTTCATCTCAGTTTAGTTCAAGTCAGCTGACGAAGCTGACGAAGCTAGAGGGAGAACATTTGTGTCTTCACCGTTTAGCGTTTTTATTCTTGCTCTTCAAAGTTAAGGTATGCCAAGTATAATGTGACCAAAACTGGAATAGCGTGTTCAGGCGACTTTCTACTCAAGTCGATGGGGATTAGGAATTAGATTAAAAATTCGGTTCGACCGTCACCCTACTACAAAAAAGAGGCCATAACCTAAGTGGTTGGTCATACCATGCCATTTTTAGACGAACATTAACGAATTCGATATTCCTCGAACAAGCATTAAATACCCTATGGTAAATGGGAAGTGGTTGAGAAAGTGGTCCGATCCGAACCATTTTCAATAGCTTTCGTTCTCGGACCAAAGCATATGTCAGTAAAATATCTCAAAAATTGCGACATTTAAGTTGACCACAAGAAAACCAAAAGGACAAACGGACCGACATTAATAAAAGCTGAGTATATTTAAAGTAAGGCTGGGTGTTGAGTACATTGACACAAACATAGCATGCCTTTTTTCCATAAGTGGTAGTTTTTGCAAATAACAACAACTTGTATCAGCTGCTTCTTCCACTTCCAATGTAATGTTAGACTGATATGAGAAATGTTCGGAAAAGTTTCATTTTTCAATTATTTTCTCTAAAGTTAAACGAGGTGATTGTTAGATTACAAATTCTATGACGAATAAACAAACAATAAAAACAAAGAAGAATATCATTGGAGATTGATTTTCTTGTCTCTGTCGACAGTTGAGTAATCAATTTTGATTTTTACCTAAAATATATTTAAAGTCTTAGATTGTTTAATCATAAAAATTTCAAATTCATAACTTAAGCGGATTAAATAGAGCAAATTTATTTTATTATATACTTGTGAATACAAATTATACCTTAAAGAATTCTCTTTAAATCTGGTGTTGATTATGAAGTGAAGAAAATCCTTTCAAATAAAAATCTTATTAAAGATATAAATAAATATCTACGATACTATGTACTACTGTACTCTATGCTATGCATGAGCGTGTGTGTTTATAGAATATTTAATATTTAATTACGTATAAGCACTTATTTATGCTTTTAATATTACAATAGAGCAGAGCAGAGCAGAGCAGAGCAGAGCAGAATACAATGTTGTATTCTATTAAATGCATTGAATACTAATAATAGAATTTTCAAATAATAATACGGATATTACACATTATCAAATTAATGGTTATTGATTTCAATATTTGCACACATACTGTTTATGGATAAACGATACATATGCATATTACATATGCATTTGCGTGCGTATCTACACGTATATATGTGTATGCATTTTTCCCGAGCATTTTCACAAAGTATACATAGAAAATAAACATTAATTATCACTGAATGGACGCGCAGTTAGAAGGACGCTGGCCGTTAAGGTAACAGGTTTAAAACGCGAAAAAAACAAAATTGAACGCAACCTATTGGATTTGTGTGTTTGTAACGGAAGAGTGAAAATTTTATGAGAACAGCTTCTCTATTAACATTAATCACGACAGGATGAGCATTAAATTATGGCCAATGCTTCTTTTGGCTTAATATGAATTGATCAGGGGCTGAAAAATCGAAACTTGGATGCTCAAGGTTGACCAAGATCGCGCTGAGTGGGAAAAGTTTATTGCGATGCGAACCCGAGTAATATATGTTTATTTTAACACAAGTTCACGTAATAGATATCTATCTCGACACCAATCCTGCCAATTGTTGGGGCCGCAAACTCGACTACTAACTTGGTGTTTATGGGTTCAAATATTGGTGCGGATCGACTATACTTGGTGGTAGTCATCGGTCATGGCATCGCCGATTGAGCGCGCAGCCACTAGGCTGCGGTCGCTTCTATATCTCTTTCTTTGTCCACACTTCTTTCGGACCGATATTTTGTTACACCTATACGGGAGATCCCCCAAGTGACCGCTTATACTAAAAAAAAGAGGGAAAAAAAGGGAGATATCCTGCGAGTAATGGACCTCTATATTTAAACCCACCATTGGCGAAGCGAAGCCTCTTAGTACAGTCAACTACGTCTTTTCATTAGTGAGTGAGTGGATGGAGTGAATGGACGTAAACAAAGTGGTGGTTTAACACTAAAACTGCCGAGTATGTCACTGTGATCCCGTTGAATTTTCGATCTTCAAACAAGGCGGTAATGTTGAACCATTTTTTTGCGACTTTCGGGATCATAGTTGGATCAAATATGCTAATGGACTTGACTAACATCTAGGTAACAGGTTTTTCGAAATTTCTTTACAGGATCAAAAACAAAAATTCTCGTTTTAGTTGTTTTATCGTTTAGTCATTTTTGATCGGCAAATATTGTAAGCAGATCGCAATCGTTTCTTAGATTTTCTTCATTGATCAGGCAATGTTTCTGCTAAATTTGAGCTTTCCACCGTCATATTTCTAAGACAGTGGCAATCAACAATGTGTGAGGAGTGTGTTAATCATGGGTATAAGCAAAACGTCGTTAATTGTAGAGTTAAGTAAAGTTCCAGTTCGATGCCAAAGACACATTATATTCGTGCTCTACAAAACCAAAGGGATTTTTTTGGTGGTGGCGGAGCGTAACGCGTAGCTTGTATATAAAAATGCTGTTTGTAGACGATGTCGTCCATCATAAATTTTATGTGGTATAAGTTAATGCTTGGTTTTAGATTAGATGCATCATTTTTTTTCCATTTTTTTTTCTTAAAAATATTTCCCATAGATAGAAAGCATTAAAGGATTCGATTTCTATTGAATAATCCCTCTTTGATTTCATTTTTATTTTGAAGTAACAAGAAAAACCTTTGGACACATTTACACTTTGTGAATATTTAAATTAACCGAAACTTGTTTATTTATTTCATGAATATTCTATATGTTGCAAACAAAAAAAAAAAGTACAATTTATAAATGTAAAACTAAAAGGCCAGTCATTTCAATAACAATGCGTGCAAAGCCGTGTGATGGTCGAAGTGCAATTAAACCCTACAATGAATAAAAGAAAAGTAAAAAGAATTTTACGTAGAGAACTGCATTCTTATCTAGCCTGCGCATTATCCAACAGAAGATAACGATCCTCATATTTATTATTATCTACAACAACAGACCACACAGACAATGACCATTTGTCCCTCTTCATACTTCTTTCGATTCTCACTCTCTGTTATCGAATTTCCCAAAGTAGGGAGGAATCGAAAGGAAAAGCGAAACTTGGCGCCTACACATTCTCGTTTTGCTCTTCAGTGGAGCCAAAAAGTTTTGCAAATAGAAGTGGTTACGACCACAATAGAGCTGAAAGCTTCCAAACTCGAAATAATTCGCTTCGAGCAATTTTTGCCAACAATTTACAATATAACAAAAATCGATTTGAAATTTAGCATAACATAACTATATGTCACGATCTGATGGAATTTCTATGCCTTCATTATGATGCGGTTTTATGCATTCGCTTAAAGGAATCGATGAATACTTTGTATTCGTTTTAAAGCAGATCTACCTTTTGTTTGTTTATTTGCACAGTTCGCATTATTTCATTTTTTGCATGCAATTCCCCATCGATGTATGCATTTAAACAAAAAAAAAAAAAAAAAAAAGAGGAAAAGAAAACAGTACATGTTTCTGGATATCGTAGAAAAGATAATATTTACATTACCACATGAAAAGCCAAAACGACATAAGCATATAATTCTGTAAATGATTTTAATGTTTGCACTTCTTCTGTGCCCCTTCCCAAAAGATAATAGAACACATTGAACGCATCATTCCGATTGTAACATCTACTGCGAAGTTTAACGTTCCGAGTGCATGTAACCATGCCCATTCAGCTTTAAGGGCTTGGACGGTAACAGTTAGTCTTGCTGTTACAAAGTCCTCACGTCCTCACGTTTAGATATTGAGAGAGAAAGCTCAAAGGTTGGCACAAAAGCTTTTAGCTCGAAACTGTTGATAGGCTTTGTAAATAGTTTCGATTTGCCCATAAGTAAATCGGTTGACTTTAGAGGAACTTAAATCTCCTTAGTTTATGTGTGTCATTACATAAAAGTGCCTAGTAAATCAACGGACCAAAGTACTTTGCAATTTTTCTTTGCTTTCATTTAATTAAGATGATGAGTACTTGAAATTCGTTTCAAGACGAATATGAACATCTATTTTACTTGTTTTCGTATGCAGATAAACATATAAATGCTTAAGTATACAAAGTTTCTCTGTAACCACAAACATTTACTTCATTTAATAAAAAAATAAATGCATTGAATTTCATTAAATATTTTTACATCATTTTCTCGTTCACCATTGGTCGGTCACAGCCCCCTTTCAAATATCCCATTCATGCATTCATACTGATCCATTCATCTATCATGTTGATGTGAGATTGTGTTATGCTGATATTATTTAATATTTATTCTCAACAAATTTTAATTACGTACATCTATGTATAGAAGATTGCTTACGCAGATGCATATATGTGCAGTGTATGATATATATATATTTGTTGATATATATGGCTGTGCAAATATTTATGGAATTATCCACAAGTATAGATTTAAGCTAACACACATATATACATACGCACTTAGTCATATGTACATACACAGTTAACGAGTAGGAACATATGTCAATGAAATAAAGATTTTTAGCATTTGTATGAAATTTTCATAAATTTCCCACAAAAAAAAAAAAAAAAAAAAAAAAATGAAAATATGAAAATATGTGAAAGAGAATTTTATAAATTTTTGCTAAATATCAAAAATTCAGTGATGAACTGTTGTCAGCAAAACCGACGCATGCACACCAAACTCCAATGGCAATGCATATAATATATTATTTATCTACAATGCCAATATATATATATATATATATATATATATATATATATATATATATATGTATATGTATATGTATGTATATATATATATGTGTATATATATATATATATATATGTATTAACACTATAGTAAACCAGAATATAATTCACACAAAAAATTCAACATTTATTAGCTCATGTTAGGCAGAGAACAGAAACTTGTGCGTTCGTTCGTTTGTCTGCGCGTGGGTATACACTTTAAAATGGTAATAAACCCCAATCAAATAGTGAATATTGGTAATTGCAATCAAACCTAGGCAATAATTCACATTCACCCGCAACATATATCAATGAAATTGGAATTATACACTTTGAAATGTAACGAGAAAGCTGCATAAAAGCAGAGTAAAGCGATTTCTAGATACACGCTACACGAGCGTTCTTGGGATTGAAGTTCGTTTCATGCCAAATGTTATATGATTTACTTAGCATAAATCGGGAGATAGTATGTAATTCTTTATGCAAACTTTTTTTTGCACGAATTTTTTCTACACGAATTTTTTAAGCCAGTTTTCTTACACAGTTAACTATTTTAGCATTGGTTTTTTGGGCTGTTTGCTCTTTTGCTTTCTGTTCACCTTAGGCAGCAGCAGAATATCTCAAATTTTTCAAAATATCATAGCACAAGATTTCTTAAGCTACCTTTACGCGATTAATTAGATTACACTTTGCGCAACAATTTTTATATACGCGTTTTGAACTCGAAAAGTAATAAAAATGTTTTCTGTGTAAACACAGCTGCACCTTTCGAGATCTTCTTACATAATCTTTCTAAAGCGTCTTTGATATAATTCGGCCTTATACAAGTGATTTAGTCGCATGCATTGTGAGAAGAGATTTTTCGAGAAGTTTTTTTCTATATCGCTTCAAATACTTGTAATAAGGAAAAACTATCACCAAATAAACTGAGTTGGTTTTTTCTTCAAATTACGTAAAGGTTTCTGTAATTACTTTTTGTGTAGGCTATCAGCGAAACTCGGGATCAATTTACAATTCTCGTTTCTGATTTTAATGGGACTCGATTGCTTTCGTATTGAGTTCGGCCCTTCATTTGTTGCATATTCACCGAATTATTCGTAATACCGTCAATGTATTTATAAGAAAATAAGGAGAACTATCAAAGATTGCTTTCGAGCAGGCTCGAAAACGAGAGCTACACACTGGTCCGTTCTTTATGACTTTTCCTTACATACTCTAGCATGGCGAGCAAGGGGGAAAGCATGTTCTTAGTATTTCCTCAGAAGTTTTCAAATTAAGGCAATAAGCGAATAAATATTGCAGTAAAATTTTTGCATTATCGCATGCTATTTATTATTGATTTTCAAAATTTCTCTCACATCCAACCATAGAAACTACGTACAAAAAGCGCATCTACTTTTATGTACCTTTTCCCTAGCTGGAGACGTTTCTATCTGGTCAAAGATTTAGTCAATATTCGAGCGCCCTTTCGATGCACTTATTTTAAATTTTAATTCCGTATTATTTTTCAACCACCGTTTGAATATAAAAGAAAAAGTAAAAAAAAAAATCATACATATACGTTATATATGTTGTTGAGACATAACTTGTAGGTCATTTTCGTTTATATATATATATTACGAATGAATTGACAAAAGTAGCATAATATCCAACTATGCTGATGAATGAAAACATAAGTTTTTATCTTTACTTTCAACATTATGATTTATGATACCGCAGAGATTTCAATTTCGAATTTCATAGAATATTCCCTAGAATAAGTGTTATATATGTGCATATGCAATTTAACAGTATGTAAATTTAACAATGGACAAAACGCTGAACTTATTGAATAGCTTTAAAAGGGTTTATTGTTAAACTATTAACTTTGTCGGAAAGTAACAAAAAAAAAAAAAAAAAAAAATAATATAATTTATTTAACTTTTATTTCATTATAATTTTAAGGAAGACACAGAAATCTGTCTTGAATTTAATATCAACTATGTACTCACACATGCAAAATCACTATAGTCGGGCAGAAATCAGGTAAGCTTTTTTACCCATCAATTCTTCTATTTGCAGAAAGCGAAGCAATTTTATTAAGAAATTGGGTGTTCAGTTACTGAATTTATTATTTCAAGGCGGTTGTGTGGTTTGATCGATATTTTTTTTTTTCTTTTTCAATATAACAAAGCACTCACTTATTCGCGTAACGAAAAGAAAGAGATAGGAAGATGGTGGCCGCCTAGCACGGTATTGTCTTTCTTTGCCTTTCTTTTTTTTTTTTTTTTTT
>CCAG010009270.1:0-15574 GCA_001077435.1 Glossina morsitans morsitans | reverse complement strand
CGTTTTTTGTTTTTTTTGCCTTTTTTTTTTTTTTTTTTTTTTTTTGCTGACTTTTATATGGGGCGTGGTCAAAAAAATAGATGTACGTTTGATACACCGTTAGCATTATACGATTTGCGTTCGTGCGCGAAGACGCACTTAAGGTCGATTTTCGTATTGATATCAGCTTGTTTGCCGTTTCGGCGGTCTGGCTCTCTTGACGATTGTGCATGGCTTACTGCTGCTATTATGGAACAACTTTCTTCATGCAATGTTAAAAATTAGACCCTTTTCCTATACAAAGAAGGTCTACTTTTCGTAAAAAGGTAATGGCTTTTCAAAATTGATCAATACAATCCAAATTTTTCACGTCGACGAGGTGTTATGTAAATACCAGTGCTTAGTCGCTTCGTGGACCAATATACATCACTATATCAAATTTTCTTACAATGTCTTAAAAGTTTTGAGCGACAGGTTGAATACTATTACACATGGATAGATGTATAGACAGACAGGCGGGAAGCAACCAAACAGTTCTGAATCCTTCGAGAGTAGATTTATCGCTCAGAGGATGGCTCCTGAGAATTTACGAATTAAATTTACTTTTTTATTTTATTTATTTCACAAGGTATCTCTCATCTTCACTAACCCTTAGCCGTGAAATTTTTTCATTTTTAGTTTAAACGTTTTATATCTGGCAATTGGCAATTGGACGAACTCGGAAAAGTATCTGAACTACCGTGTTACAGTAAAGTCCTATAACCCCTGGAACTGTGGAAAGGTTGATAGTGATACGTCTAAAGGATGTTTACGCAATTGGTAATTGTTTGATGCCTTTGCCGAGCACGGAGCGAGTACGCATGGTCGAACTGCACTATACGGTAGCCTCGTGATGGGAAAGACAGAGAGCCAAATTTCCTTTTAAGCAGTTAATTTCCAAAGAAAGCAAGTCCACCTTAAAGCGATAAAATGAAGAAATATAATCGGTACAGGGAAAACGTTGAATACGTGACCAATGTTAGAAGAACTGAATAAATGTTTCGTGGACATACTAAGTAGGAGAAGATATTAAGATAATATTATGAAGCACAATGTATGTGTACTGAGCTAAACGAAACAAAATACAGAGTAAATGTATTTGGGCCATGAGGCAAAGCACAAAGCAAAGTTAACGGTGACTTTAGGATTTAAAAGCCGCAAGACACTTTTAGACTTTAGATTGTGTGGTTTCGCCCACAAAAGCTCCAACAATCCTGTCCGTTATCTCTTGATTTTAACCATTATTCCCTGTTACAACTTTATTATTCTATAGCTTGTTGTGCTTTTTTTCTATTGTGCGTTTTTAGCCATACATGGGCTAAACTGCTTTTGTTAATGTAAACCGATTAGGAAGGAATTCAATTCGCATGGAACATAATACTCTACTAACTCTCGTCTTTTTTAATTAACTTTAATGGAAGCAGAAACGAATATAAAATGAAAAAAAAAAAAAAACAATTAGAAAAATTAATGTTATCCTATAAGAGCACAGTATATATGTTTATGCAAATGGTAAACTATGATATATAATGTATTTGTTAAGTCAGTCAACCAATATTTATCTATTATTTTTATTGTTTGGTAAACAAGGCGTTTAATAAATATTGATGTATCATCGCAAAACACGCACATGCACATCATGTCCGTCTATTTTATGTTTGTCTATCGCTCTATATAAATATGTTTGTTTATAAGTAAATATATATGTGTACGTGTTATTTGCGTCCATTTAAGCCTAATTGGAAGACAATATTCAAATTTATTTGAACAAAATTGACAAAATCCTAGATAAATACATTTTCATTGCACACACAAATATAATTTTCTTTTTTTCTTTTTTGTATGAATATATAAATACATGATTGTGCGTGTATGATTGCGGGATGTTGTGTTATGCATATGCATTTATGTACATTCAAGCCAATAATAGGTCAATGAATTGTTTGGATAATCAAAAAATCCAAAATAAAAAAAAAAAAAAAATAAAAAACGTAACGTATGTTTGCATTCCATTAATACGCTATCGTCATATTCATATTTGATGATTATGGTCTCGTTCATGCAGATTGCTTTCATATTATTGTTACAAATTTCCGCTAATCTCGATACGGTCTGCATGACTAGATCGTGGATATTATTTATAAGAAAGATGCACTTCAGAATTGTTTCAACTCCAAGTTTCTTTATTTACAATCCATTCTTTAAGCCTTTCACTTTGGCAATACTCTCGACTTCTCAACTTTAATATTCTTTTTCGATTCAAATGTTCTCGTGCGACTCACCCTGCCTTCCGCAAATAGTCTACTTATATACATTTTTACCAACATGTTACTATTACCTAACTTCATCGCTTCATTTTTAATCCGTTAACCTGCTTTCCTGCTAATCGTTTTCCTCGGCCGGCAGCTATATGACGCGCCTCGCATGTGCACTTGGGTTTTTCCCGGTCTGCTTTTTTGCTAATCTTTTTCCTCGGCCGGCAGCTGCATGACGCGCCATAAATATGCAGTAGAGAATTTGTTACATGGGAAAAGCCAATTAGTTAGCATTAACTGGATTTGGGATTTTCGTAACAATATTTAGTAAACTATTGTTGCTGCTTTAGCTATGATATATTTCTCAGCTGCTTTTCCGACATTCATTTGCCTGAGCAAGGTTTCTTCAATACATGAAACTTGAAGGTCTGCAAATTATTCGCATTTCTTATTCTAAAACTCACTTTCGATTATTGTTGGAACCGTCATTTTTTTCTTGATACTAAGACATTAAATGGAAGAAAGGCATGGTTTGAGAGAGACATTACTCAAGGATGTAATTAATGTCTTGAAAATATTGTGCTTTATCTGGCAAAGCTTCACAACTAATGAAGTGTTGGCTACGTTAGTATATTAAAGAATAAGTATTCGTTCAGTCATTACCAAAGAAGTAAATATAGTCAGTCTTAATATAGTGTTGTGTCTAAGCACAATACAAATTGTTGGGACAGCTACTTTCTTCTTCAGATTAAGATACTAAATGAAAAAATTGTAAGTTATGAGAGGGACATTGAAGTCAAAACTTCATCAGGGACGAACTTATCGGAAACCGTACAAATTCTTTCTGCGTACTAAATCCTCACATATTTCCTCCTGTGTTGTACATTAAATTTGTGCGCACGTCACTGAAGTTTGAACTCGCTATTACCGTCTTCGTGATCTCGATTCTTACCTACTTATCTACTCGTGCGTATTGGATTGGCTAATTTTTTTTATCGCCCACCGTTTAGAGCCTTTCTTTGATGACATGGTGCTGAAGCGAACTGTGAAGTATTAAATATGGTCGCTGTTGTCGGACCCTATAATGTTTCAATTCGTTTGCACTTAAGAAAAAAACTAGAACGATTGTCGGTCCCTCTCTTTTTATTTCTCTTTCACTCTGTTGTCTGCACTTAAGAAAAGCAATGATGAACTAAGCAAATGTCTCCCTCGCGTGCACGCGTTCCTTCTCTCTTTCCAATAATGCATGCATAATGGGCCCCAAGAACGATTTGTAAGGCATAAGTTGCGTCTTATCAAAATCTTAACGGAGTTTTGTAATTTTTGGCTTCAAAAAATAATCCTTTGGGTCCAAATTCGTTAATGGATACTTTCAGATAAGTTTGGGTCTAATGTATATAAACTTAATGCTTTACATCGGAGCCCATCGCAATTTGCAAAGTATTTCGTAATTTCTTTTCTCAATTTTTGTGATAATTCAAAGTTCTTGGGAATCAAAAAATGGTTCAGACAGTAATGGCTAATTGAAAAAATGAATCTTGCGTTTAAAAGGCTAATCAACGATTCCGTTTTTTATATCTCTTTCAAATATAAAAGTAAACTTGGTTAGTTTATATATGTATGAACGTTCACCTTAAGAAGGAAAGAAGAAGATTCGTTTGATATCTTTATCGTGTTTTCTTTACAAATGTGAAAGATAATAAAGTAAAACATGTATACATTTAATGCCTTCTGGTTATCATCTTAATGCTCATTTTGTTTTCATTGCAATGTTAGCTAAAGTTGATCAGCCGGCATTTGATAAAACAGACAAACAAACGTACACTTAATATAAGCACCCGCAACTTCATGTATATGTAAGTAAAGGATTGCATAAATATACACCAACCAACCAGACAAGTGCGCTGACAGCTAAGCAAGTACGTCATTAAGGCAATGAGTGCAAGTCTTTACTTTTCGAGATATAGAAAATTATATTTATATGGATTTATGCGTTACAGTTTTATCGAAGAAACAGTTTCATCCTCTCCTCAAGTGGTTATAATAATTTTCTTACTACTTCGCTAATGCACGGAAATTCGCACACAAATTTCATTATGCAAGAATCTTTATGAAGTTGTTGTGATGCGCTATGAAATACACTTTTTCGTTGAAACCCACTTGTTTTCATCTAAATAAGTGGAATAGAAAATAATTTAAAGCGTAGAGAATGCGGTAAAAGTTCTATAAAATATACGTAGCATTTTGATTTGCTAGGTTTGAAGGCATGTCATGGCAACACTTGGCGTTAAGAATCGTTTGCAAATTAATCACATTTTCATTCAGAACTAGTTTCAGTCGTAACACTTTTGTACCGACCGTATAGTATCCGTACGTAGACAACGTACCGTTTTGGAAGTATACTTATGTAATGTTCCCTTACCAACAATAAAAGTAAAATTGGAAGGATTAAAAAGGATAGGGCAGCGGTGGCCAAGCATGCCTAGCAAAACAACAACAACAATTACACGTCGTGCTCCGATAGGTTTTATTTTTAATACGCCTGTGGGAGATATTCAAAATTTTAAAGAGATATATCGATCGCGACTGCGAGGTAATATTTGGTATTAGCTCGACGATTTACTCCAGGGTCGTTTTCTTAAAGACGTAGGCCTACCTATCGATCAATGTCGATATATTCATTCCTCTAATGGAGCCGTTTCGTATTAAAGCAGGCGTTTTTAATTTTTCTTAGTAACTAAAAATATCTATTTTTTATTTATTCATTTTAGTTCTTTTCTAACTACATTAACAAAAGATCGGAAGATCGGACGCATTACATAATAAAGTTGTTTTCTTATCGGCAGGCGGTGTTTCTAATGCCTTTATGGCCTTCGCGATCTCAACTTATCGGGTTCTAAAAATGTGTAAAGTTTTAAGCCAGCCATCAAAAAGACTTAAGACTTGTCCTTACAAAACAATAAATTAATTATAGGGATACGGAAAAAATCGGCCTAACACTGTGTCCAAAAATTAAGGGGTGTCTTTACTTTTTCTATTTTTTACAACGCCTGTGTGCTTTAAAACGCAAATGCAATTTTTTTATCTGACTGGAATTTTCATAACGTTTGACGAACTTCTCTTACTAGCTCCTTCCCGACACAGCTTCCTTCCACGAGTCAGTTCACAAACACGTTTTACAATTTGCTTTATTTACTGTTGATTAGGGTTTTTCGTTCTCTTCGTCTTCTTACGAGTATAGGCTCAGCGCTTATTTATTTGCCTTTTGCTGGGAAAAATAACCTACATTCGGAGGATGATCTTAAGGTTTAACCTGCCTTGCTTAGTAGTAGTGGAATTAATTCGCCAGTTTCACTTTATGAAAATAACTTTGTTTCCTGCCACGTTTCTCGCACATTTCCCACTAATAATAAGCTTAACCAAAACCCGACAACACAATTTATGAACTTTATAGCTTCATAGCTTATTTCGTTTCCTTTGTAATAATTTCAATGATGCCTGCACATAATTTAATTTCGATATCAGAATCCACTAACAAAGTTAAAGAGTTGCTGAGTAGTGATGTTTAATGTTATCAAACAATTGATTGCTAAAGTTTTGCACGCATATGTGTGTGTGTTAATTGTGTGCACATATAGCTTCATGTTCATTGGATGGGAATGTATATTTACGTCAGTGCGTATATGTGCCTTTCTTCTCGATTATTTATTTATTGTTGCTTAAATTTGATCATATTTTTAATTTAAATTTAAAAATTTTGCATTTCAACTTTCTTGTTTATATCGCTCGCACATCACTTATGGTAGGTTCATATTTAATTTGTGCGGGAGGCGAGGCGCCCAGAAAAACTTGAGTTAAGTTAATTTTTTATTAGAGTAAATGATTTCGTATCATTTTCTCAATCGATTTGAGTGTAGATGTCCGTCTGTCTGCCCGAATTCACCCTACAAAATCCATGAGCGGTGACATGTTTAGACCTAAATGTAACGCTATTAAAATCGGATTCAATCAAATCTATATTTCGATCAATGCATATATAAGCCATAGTTTTGAAAAAGACCAGATTGATGGATTATGGATTATGTGGATGGGATGAGACTGCATTATTTGGATTTTATTTCATAGAAACGTTCTTGAACCTATTGGTTCCACCAAGCCATCTTCCGTGCTCTGACTCTTATAAAAAGCTAGCCGCTATATGCCAACAAGTTCTAATTTTTCGTAACGAAATAGATTTTAAAGCTTGTTCGTGTACTGCGGCATTCAAGCTTTCAACACATTGTAATTTTCGAGATTTTTTAAAGATATTTAGCCTAAGAAGGAAATGAATTGGACTATCTTTTGTGAATTCTCCCCATATAGAGGGCTATTTTGTAGAAGTCGTTATATGAAAACATGTTGTCTCTCTTATTATTTTCAAAGAGAATCTGTACAAAATAGCATTTTGGCCTATTAAGGCCATGTACACTATTTGAACCAGAAGAGAGCACTTAGATCTGTTTTATGAACTTGTCTTCATTTAAGTGTTCTAATATACGCTAAGAGGGTGCGATTTTCGAATGATGAGAATTTTCCTCTTACAGTGACATCTTCAATCGAGAATAAGTTTACGATGCGGACACAAATCGGTTAACATTTTCGTAGCGTTAGTTTGACAGATTCCCAGACATCTGCATCTGTTTATCTCAACAAATACATTCCATAAATAATGCCACCTACGCAAAAACGGCGATGAATTGCATTAGACAAACTGGTGTAGGGTATTTATAAGCCAATTGTTCCCGACAATAACGCTTCCATTTGTTTTCTTTACATAGCAAAACAGGAGGTAAAATATCAATTCATGGATATTTCATGTTTGATGGTCAGTTGTACTTCAAATTTTAAGAGTCACAAACGAAGATATCAATTACCACAATTTTCTGTCAGAAAGACAAAAGAAAATTTGTAGTGCACGATGCACACAGAGGGAAGAGATATTTTCACGTCTGATTAGATTCAGGAAACAAACGGTTTATAGGATAATAAGAACAGTTTAGTATGTTTTTTTCGTTTATATTCTGTGACGCAATAAAGGTTGGTTGCTACGAAATGGTTTCAGTTATAATACGCATCTGAATTACAAAAACGAGCCGTGTGTGACTTTGCTATTGTTTGTCATTTGCATACCAGTTAAGAGCATCCTTAAGCTGCTAAAGCTTTAGCTTGCTTTTACAAGGCGGTTGTGGGTGATCGCATGCGTTATTTTAACCTAAATAATCTGTGATTTGCTTGCTATGAAATGAACATAACTTTATAATATTAGTCTTATATTAGCATTAACAACACATCGTTACCTTCTTAGACTTGAGGCATCACAAAGACCCAACCGATGGTGGAAGAAATTTAAATGTTTGTATCCGTTTTCAATCCTAATAACTTTCGTACCTCACGTCATAGGATTTAAGTGTAATTTCATTTTACAAGATGCAAGCACACAATAAGTATCCCTTTAGGGCAATTTCTGATCTAAAGTTCAGCCTTTTGTATGTGAGCGTTTATATATGTATATCTCTTAAGCGACATTAAAATATTAAATTTCTTGAAATTGCTTTCATTCTTCGCCGCTTAAATTTCTTCGCATCTTGTAAGTAGATATCTGTATAAAAAATATGCATTAAAGCTTCGATGACAATGATATTATCACGATAGGTAACGTTTAAGGAAAGCTTAGCCGATCATACTTTCATTTGCTAGATGTCGAATTGGGTATTATTTTAAAAGTATGATTTAAGGACATTTAACCCTATAACTGCCGAAGTTTAGCGTTAACTCTTTTCTGCTAGAACAGGTTAATTTTTGTCGAATTGCCTCAACCGCGAAAATGGAGGTAGAAAACTGAAATTTGTTGCAAACATTCCTTGTTCGATTTCAACATGAACACCACAAAATTAGTGTAATCTGGCCGCAAACGCGTCCGCCATAGATAAAAAACTGAGACAATCTCGAAAAAAACATCAGGATTTTTTTCTTGATTTCGTCGAAAGCTGCCGATCACATGCAGATACGTCCAAGCATCCACTACTTAAATGTGTATCAGAATGTTCGATGTAAAATGCATCCTATCGGTTTACTAATACGTCCACAATTTGCAATAATTCGTTTCCAACTTATCTATAATTGGATGAAGAACCTACCTATTAGGTGTTTGCAAAAGTTTTGATCATCGATCTCTACAAGTAAAAATGATAAAAAAATGGGAAATACATAAAAGTACATAAAAGTTGAACTCGATGGTTTCGATCTTCCTCTACATAAAATAAAAGTTTTCCATTTAATATTATAAATTTACTCAGAGTACACCGACACTGATCACGGAGTGCTCACAATTGTTCTTCCAAATTCATTACTTTTATTGTTTACTTGAAGAAATCTGCTGGCAAATCCCACCAAACACGTTCAAAGGCTGTGAGGTGAGGCTGCCCGATCATATCCCATTTGTTACTTTTGTTTTCAGCGGTTTAAAAATGGCCAGATGAATTGACTGAATTCGCCATTTTTTAGGCATTTGTCGCAAGAATTATCCAAGATACACTGTTGCAGCTCGAGTGGGAAGTTTTGTTATGCTCGCCGCACTCACCGCACGTGGCGCGTACTGATTACCACTTGTTCGTAGCTTGGCTGGCACGCGGGTCCACTAAATTGGGGAAGTACAAAAAGGGGTCGGTGGGTGGATCGTTACCAACCGATATAAGTTCCTTCGACATGTTATCGCCATGTTACCAAAAAGTATGAGCTTCTTATGTAAATTAAATCAGTACCCGTTCTTTCGAATTATACTTATGTTGTTACCACTCTTGTGCACGATAATTCTATACCTTGTAGCTACAGTTGGTAGTAGTAGTGGTTAGTCTATGATTTTACAGTTGTGATAATAATAAATGGAACAAAAGTCGCCAGAAAAAATTTACATGCCTACCAGCGATTATTTTAAGGCTGATATGTTGAAAAGGTGAAATTGAGTCAATCAGTCAATATTCTATAATTTGGAAAATCAATTTCACTTATGTCGGTTTTTTAACATCAATCTTAAAGGGAAAACTGCACTTGACGTACATACACATAGCCATTGCGGAGTGCGAGTACATGGACTGATGAGAAGAAAATATCAACCAAGCAGTATAACAAACGGGCGAAAAATATCTTTTATTTCTAAGCTTTTTTGATTATTTATCTCCTTGAGAAGATTTAATGCTTTTATGTTCAGTTGATGATGAGGCTGCCTGCGCAAGTCTAACAAAGCATCTATTGATACGTGTTACAAGTAACTTTACCAAATATTTGCTTTACTGCGTGCGAATGGAATGTTCGACTGAATACATACAAACTCATTCAATTTGAAATGAAATGTAAGTTATTTAAGATGAATTCATTCCTAATCAAATATTAAATTAGCCAAGTGTAGGTGTACTTCTTAACAAAAAAAAAGGCCTAACATAAATGAATTAAATTTCTTTTGAAAAAAGTTTCGTCTTTTATCCGAAACCTAACGCGGAATTTAAGTATATTGACTTGAATCTATCGTTTGTAACATTAGCCCATGTTATAAAATGTGTATTTACATATGTGTATGTAAATATGTATATGTGCATATGTACATATATATGAGAAAACTTCAAAGGGTGGAGATGTTATTACGTTTAGAAAATCGAACGAAAAATGGAACTCCAGTACATATAGTTTCTCTTATGGGTCTTACAGGTCTTACCTGAACTAAATGATTTTAAAAAGCAATGGAAACGACGGATTTCAGCTCTGAAAATACCAAAAAATCATCCATAAATTCAATTTTTGATTTGAAATTTTGTAGAAAGTTACCTTAGCAAGCCCTAATACATCGTCCTAATCGCTTACACTTAAAGATACTTTAAGCGATTTTTATATGTTGTTAAGTATCCAAGATTCGTCCTCAGGTGACTGTACTACCTTCACTTTGCTATTTATTAAACACTTCAAGGCTTAGTTCGTGCACAAATACGTTTTCTTCAAATATTTCAGAGGAAAAAAACTCATTTGTGTAATAAAAAAAAAAAAGACACGATTAGAATTGAACTTTGCTTGCACATAATACAACGAACGATCTTTTAATGTATTTTGTATTCAAAGGATTTCGTTTTTTTTTCTATCTACTTTTTTATTTCTACTAAGAAATTAATTACAAACTTTATAGATTTTTGCAAATATATAGGCATCAGTAAGTTTCAAAAGATATTAAAATGAAACTACAAAAATTTAATAAATTTTTCAATATTTCATTGTTTCCATTAAAAGCCTGCAGACTACGTCATAAATTACTGGAATGTACGGTACAACGAGATATTTTTACTTCACTTTCCAGGTATGTTCTCAAGCAGTAAATATAATTTTAAGCAGAGCCTGACTCTTTCGTTGGGCTCCTGCAAAGGTGAGAAATAAAGTGCCAGGCAATGTGCGTACCTGAGGACTCTCGGAATTCAAAAACTAGTTATTTATATAACAGCTCGTGATAGTTATATTATAGAAGTACAGGGAACTTATTTATATAAGTTCAGGGAGTGTACACTATATAAGTTCATGCGTGCGACGTGCTGACTGTGCTACATAAGGTCGCGGGGCTATATTCTGAACTCTCTTGAAAAGGAAAGTTTAAATGCAATAAAGATGTGAGCTTAGATGGTAAGGTTATTGGATTAAACTTTGCTTGTTGGAAAATTCTAAGGAATCCGAACACTAAACACACACACATTTACGAATGACATGAATGTGCCTGTTTTAAGTGAAACTGCCAAGATTAAGGAATCTCCATATTCTAGACAAGTACTAGCTATGGCGGCAAAAATTAGTGATAAGTTTTTTTAAGGAGTTGAATGTTGCTTTGTGGATTTTTTTTTCAATTTTTTTTTTTTTTTTGATTCTTATACATTCAAAAGTCATACGCATAGAGTTTTGCAACGGACGCATCCTTTACATGACTCAAAATAACAATTTATCGAGTGAGGTCGCTTAAACTTACAAGAAGTAAAAACACCATTTTTTAAAGTCTTAATACCGGCTTTCTAGAAACTGTGTCCTGAGATGGCCGTATTTTTAGTGTCTTCAGGGCTCAAACGAATGACTTTCAATGTCAGCTTTAGCTTCATATATAATATATATATATATGGTAGTATTATTATAATAATTTATTTAAACCAAAGAAATAAATTCTAGGGCCAAAAACGAACGAGCGCTAACAACCCAGCCTATGGCCTCCCCTTTTTTCAAAAGTTAGTTAGCCTAGTCGCTTTAATAAAATTAAATATTTTATTGATATTGTGCTCTCCAAGTACTTTCAACATGTTCATAGGGTTAGATGCTCAGAAGACGAGTCTTCGAATACTGGAGAGAAGTATCGGCTCTCATCGTAAGATTTTGCCCAAAATTGCAAATTAGAAGAGTAGGCTTCTTAAGGATCTATTGGTGCGTTTCAATTGTATGATCAAACCGCGTTCTTGCAAATGTTTTGATTTTAAGTTTCTCGACTGCATTTGGGTATAGGGCTAGGACGAGTAGTGACGATATTGTTACTCGATTTTCTTTTTGATTTTTGTTTCTAAAATACTTTTGAAAATCAAACAATTCATTGAGGGGAAAGTTCAATGACCTCGTAATCTGAAAAGATGCCTATGTGAGATTGCCACAGACTTCACCTTTCAAGGTTGTTTGTGTTATTGCTGCAATATGTACAGATTTATGTGCAAAGGCGGCTAAACGTTGGTGCTCCTGAATTGATTTTTAAGGAAGTTCAGACGCGGTCATCTACATGAATTCGTGTTCTCTGTTACTGTTTCGTTATAAACCACTTGCGACATAAGACCACATTAAGTTTGCGCAGATGTATGTAATACCCAGAGGGACTTGAGATAGGTCCACGCTTTATTATAATGACCGATTTGGAATAAATTTTTCAATCGATTTAAGCTCGTTTGTCCGACTTGTTTTCTTTTGCTTAATTTTAATCTACAGGTCGCAATTTTTCCTACACTCACACGTTTTGACCTAAGAAAGAAAGTTACGGAAAATGGTTCGAATCGACTCACTTCGTCAACCACGTTCTATATAACACCTTATTGTCAAAAGTCCTTATATGACTAACTGTATTAAGCAGAGTGTTGCCGGGTATGTAAACGTGAACCGTGCCACTTTTAAGAAATCGCTTCATAGTTTTTGCAAAAGAAAACAAAACTTTTCTTCTTCGTCTACGTCAAAATCTGTCCGAATATCATGAAAGTATCCCAGAAACACCGATCTGTCGATGGAGAAATAAGGAATGATTGGAAATCGTTTGCTGTAATAAGACATTGGCCTAACTGAAATCTTTTCGAATGTTGCACACATCAGCATGACCATATTATAGTCCCTTGCATATAAAGCGAGTAGAGAAATGAAAACTAAAAAAAAAATCTGTGTAATTTAAGAGCATATGAACGATCTTAAAAAAGTCACAAAACTAAGGGTGTAATCTGCCAATCGCTTTAAATTGCATTAAATATTTTCGGAAATGAAATGAAAAAAAAATAGAGTTGTTGTAGAGGCGTTGGCGAGCTGTATACCGAATTTATGTGAAAAATTTCGTTTTATTTTTATTTTATATTTTGTACAATTTTTATTTCAGTTTTTTGGTAGATGTCCTTTAAAATTTTACAACTGTGTCGAGGAGAGAGAGGGAGAAAAATAAAATTAAATAAAAAGTAAAACGTGAAAAAAACAATACTTTTATGTTATACCGAACCCTTTACTACTTATTACGACTGTTAATATGTAGCAGGCTAATAACGACAATATGATCTGCCTCTCTTCTCGCTGAAGCACAAGTATGTCTATGTGTTATCTGTTAGCGTGCATTCTGCACAAAAACATAACATATTGAAATACTCGATTAAGTTGATATTTATACGTTACTTTGTCTCAGAGCGTAGATATTTTTTACTAAGCATTATATAACATGTATAGTAAGTCGATATGCACTCCTTTATCTCGTGAAGCTTAAACTAAAGCATCACATAGCAAAACAAGCAATAATACACGTCCCCTTCTATATATGTAAGGCAATACCTATACAGCAATGGTAGCTTGTTCAGTGTGACGCACTTGAAGACATGTTATCACATAACCAAGCTTTTTAGAAATTTTAATGTTATCCTCATTCAGAAACGGCATCATATATATTATTATGCACTCTCTAAAGCGTTGTCAGCGTTGAAAACTGAAGTTGTTTAAAAAAAGGAACGAGGAAGAGCTCAAGAGTACGATTCAGGCGACAAAGAGTTAGAATTGCATTAGTGATTTTTATCAAGCAACCAAATGCGGGCTGTTAACTTTGAATGGATGGACTTTGGTTTAGCAAGCGATCACAAACAAAGAAATAACAAAGAATTCACGAAGAAGACCATGTTTGAAGTTCCGGCCGAATTCTTCAATCATCATTTTTAATAGGAAGAAAGCAGATCAAACTAATTTCGCGATTTGGATTGATTAGGAACGTTTTTCTTTAAGACTTTTCTCACATAACGGGGACTTTATCGCGAAATAATTGTAATATTGCTAATGGAGGAATCTAGGTGACTGATCATAGAAAAAGGAAGCCTTCAAGCACGCGCGTATGAAGACAAATTTGTCGCAGCAGAGACGAGTAGATAAGAAGTCGCGACTGCCAAACCGGTGAACGCTGATTCCAATGTCAGCGTAGTTTAATCATACTTGATCCTATCTGTAGTGAGTGCTCACTCAGTAAGCACATAACGCTTACCGATTGGGCACATATCCACTACGCTGCGACCACTGGCTGTGTCCCCAGCTTATTCCTCATTTGCTGCTGATTCCAAGTACAGGATACATCCACCGAGTGGTTGGTCGTATTAAAAGCAAAAAAGAAATTGTGATTTTTATCAAGCAGTTGGATGGACAGATTGACATGAATGGCTAAATACATTCATTCTATTCACTTTCCTTGCCAATGTTAGTAAGTGTTCCGCATTTTTCGATAAAAACTGTGCAAAAGGTTTCACGTTTCATACATATTCTTACACTTGTTAGAGCGGCTTTTATTAGATAGACCGACAGACTGAGAATGAATAAATTGATGTTGCACTAAGCAATAAGGAACGAAAGACCAAGATTATCATAAAAGGAACACTAGTCCCGTAAATGGATGAATATGTTTTGCACTTGTAGCAAGTTTGTTTGGACTGATACTGTTATACTAATCAGTCTGATCAAATACGTAAATATATAGACTGTACAAGTTCCGAAGCGTATTTCTAACGTTACAAACATTTGTCAAACATAATATACCTCAAGCCTGCGTAAGAAGCAAAAAAAAAAAAAAATAAAAAAATAAATAAAAAAAATATATAAAAAATAAAAAGAAAACAGTTACATAAATAAATATATAAATAAAACTTAAATATGAATATAAGCAAATTTATGCAAATATAGTAACAACATCAGGGAAACATACATAGCCATGTGTATGTATATGCATATATGTCTATGCATAAATATATATACAAATATGCGTAAGCATATGTGCATGAATGCAATAGGAAAAGCAATAACATACGTATGTACAAATATGAGCACTCCTGTATATGTATTGTGAATATATGTATATATATATATATAAATATTCATATATATATATATATATATATATATATGAATATTTATAGCAACTATCTGAAGTGATATATGTGCACACATTCACAATTAAACATTTGCATTTGCATTTGCAACATATGTATATATGTACATAAAGACAACACGACTACTATTGCATATAAAACGCATAAATATTTGCAGCTAAAGTTAAAGATGTTTATACAGTTGAAAGATAGTTTGTTTATATTGTGGATAAAAATTTGTCCAAGGTATTGTGGTTTCACACCTTTTGTGAATAAGTTTTATTTTTAACTTTGCGTTCACATTCGACTTTGCTCTGTATATTTAAATAAGTATATCTACTGCGTACTCTATATAAATATATATATATATATACACATATATATATATATATATAATGTGTGAACGCATTTTATTACATAGCATTCCTTCTAGTTTTATGGTGTTTTTTATGGGATTTCCGATGGGAAATAAATCCTTTTTAAAGTAAGTTTGTTTTTATATATTTGTACGTAAGTGTTTTACAGTTATCTCAGATGCAGTTTGTCGGTCTGCATATTAGAAATTCAACTAAAGTTACAGGATATGACTGCTTTTCTTTTTTTTTATACATATATATATGTATG
>CCAG010009269.1:0-75568 GCA_001077435.1 Glossina morsitans morsitans | reverse complement strand
AAAAAAAGGAAATCGAATAAAAGACTGAACAACATAGTAAACTTCTTGAATACCGACTACTTACTCACTACCTCGTACTACTGTTTATCTAACTCTCTGGTTAATTTTTGTTTTCCTTAAATTTGTTTCCTTTCAAACAGAATTTTAGATATAATGTTAAGTAAATAAATTACTGAGAGTTTTCTCTATGCTAAGAGGTGGACCACCCCCTCGCGTCGCGTGTCTATGTTTGTCATTTTACGGGAAGCAAATGGCACAAGCTACCTCTTAAGCATTAAGAGAAAGGCCAAGTGCTTGTAAACATGACAACATCGAATGTTGTGTATGTATGTGTTTATCACATTATTTACCTTTATGCGTTTGTTCTTTTAGGCCCAACAACAACAACAACAATAACAACAAATAAACAGTTCAACATATGTAAATGTGAGCAGCATACAATTCTGTCTTGTTAGTGTTAGTGTTTGTTTGCTCGAACATGTTTTACTGTAATTTGCAATTGAAACCTGTCATTATCATTAGTATCGATTGCATTTTATTTCATTAATACATTTCGGGCCTGTTTGCCTTTACACATTAAGGATGCATAAGTGTGTATGTATATTTTTATGTATATGTATGTATGTATGCTTGTGTGCTTTATAGTTCATGTTTATATGTGTTTAACAAGTCCCTTGTGATGATTTGCTTGTTTATCCCTTTGTTATTACTATCGTTCTAGTTGTTCCTATTGTTGTTGTTATTGTTGTTATTATTATTATTGTTATTGTTGTTATCGCTTAGCTTGTAAAACTTTAAATTTTACAATAGATTAAATTTAACCATAATTAAGATTTAATTGTAATTTACAAACCAGTCAATTAAATGGGTTTTGCCATTTAAAACCAACCTAATGATCTTAATTAAACCAATCGAGATGTCTTAATAACAATAAATAGACACTATTATAATTACCAAAAACCGAAAAGAAACAAACAACAATCCGAACAAAACTGCATAGGATAATAATGCAGTAATTTCTATAAAATTGTTAAACCTAACGCAAACTTTACACTTTCTATCGACAGACGATTTTAAAAAGGTAGCAAACTCTCAAATATTCATTTTCTTTAATCTGCGTAAAAAGGATAATCGGATTTTCGTTTTTCTTTGTGCAATCCAAACTTCGAACAACGGAGTATGTTTACTACATATATAACAAAACATGGGAGTATTAACGCTAATGCGTTGTTATTCCCTGCATTAACGCTCGATAAAGTACAGGTGGAACAATCAATAACCGAGCCAACAAGTCACTGTTCTGGAGCTGTTCACAGTACAACCACGTCCCATCGACAGTAAGTAAATTAGACAATGAATCATGCCACGCAGCGTTATATTTCTCTGTGATGCCAGTTAAACATCAATGGTATTTTTCTTTTTTCATTTTTTTGTTTTTTTTAATAGAACAGCAACTGGGACGTTTAACCCACTTTTGAATTAATACAAATATCACTTCCGGACTCCTTAAACACCCGATTAATAATGATATAAAAGTAAACTCTTTTGGGAACCGTTAATTTGCTTAACAGTTTGGCCACTGCACAGCACTGCGCATATGGATTAATTAATAAGACATTATAGACTGATTTCATAGCTTTTTTAAACTATTTTATATTTAAAATTGCAAAAATAATTGTTTAAAAAGAAACAAATCTAAAGGGTATAAAAGCTTAATAAAAAGATTGATCGCAATTTCGGAATGAAGATAGTAGAAGCTCTTCTTCCCTTTGAGATGCAATGAAATTTAGCGTAAGTTGGAACATGAAAAGTAGAAAATTAGAGGGTGTCCACACGGATCAGGTTGTGCGAAGAAAGTTCGCATCTAATAAGTGTGACACACTTCCCAAGTTATCAGGAAAGAGCTCGCTTGCCGGCTATGACTCTATGATACGCCGATTAAAGTGTCGGTTGTGCTCCCTTGAAGTTTCGAAGGGACATTAACCAATGAGGTGTTAGACAGCCCTTGACGCTGTGTAGAGTAGCGAAAGGTGAAGTTCATATCCATTTCTTTCCTATTAAGCTACCTGAGTAGTACTGTGAGGATTGCCCTATTTCTTGGGGCGCATCGTTTATCGTTTGTCCAAACAACCCGCTTTTTCAACCCGCTGTGCTATCCAGACAGACACTTATGTTTAACTGGACTGAACTTCTTTGAAAAACAAGGATATAATGATGTTGTCATTCATATAACATTTTAGGCTGATTGAGGAGAGTCCCTTCCACACGTTCGGCTCGGCGAGTGTCGCAGGAATAATTTGATAAAATGTTTTGATAATTGTGCACGAGTATTAATCAGAGCTATATAAATAGCAGCGGGAAATTTATTTTACCAATTTGCTCTTTCTCCCAAACATCAGACCCATTTAAACTTAAAACTGTTGCCTGTAGCCAAATGATATCTTATAAAACTTGAGAAAACGTAAAAATATTTTTTTAAATTAACTCTTCACATAAGATTTCTAGATGACCTTAAACGGAATGGCGTGTCTGTCTGTCAAAGAGACAGAGTTACGAGAAAGCTTTTTGCATTTATACTGCAAAGGAAGCACTTAGGTTATGAGCGCTCATTGCTTTAGGTTTCGTCATAAGAAGGAACATAAGGGGAGAAAGGAAGAGGAATATGAACAATACACGAAAATAACGAAAAAAACTTTTTTAGATATGTCATAACGTGGATACTTGCATGCTTGTACTCTTGACTTGAGCAAAGTTTTATGACAATTTAACAATGCCCGCTTCACCCCGACCAGTCATTCGTTGCCTAACAGAAACGTGATGACAACAAATTGGAGCAAATTGCTAGGAAAACCCAGTTTAGTCCTAACATTTTCGAGTATCTATCATCTTTATCATGTGTTAAGCAAATTTTCCAATCGGCATAATTAAGGTAGAAAAGAATAACTTTGAAAATATGTAACATCTTTAGCCATTGGCACACTTATCTCGACCGCATTTCGACATTACATTTCTCACACCAACTTCTGTGTTGACAAAGAGTGGGAATTAATGATAGATTCCGCGTACAAAGGGTTAAAGGGAAATTTTAATCAAAATTATGAATTTTTCTTTATTAGTTAGTTTTCGAACCTAATATTAACCCTTATTACCCTCCTGAGTACATAACTGTTCTCGGTCGGACCAAGCGCATGCAAGATCCGATGTTGATATAAACGCACCTTGTACAGTCTCGAAGAAAAATGTATTCGATGGAGAATTCATTGAAATTTTTAACGCATTGTCGACATTGCTAGGAGGATATATTTATCGACAAATATGCGGTCGTTATTTAAATCTTCAAAATTTACAGCGAAAATCGAAATAGTTTGCATATGTTTTTGCGTTTAATAGAAAATTGAATTTTCATTTATTTAGCACAAAGGTATGGAGGAAAGTAGCTTTAAGGTGAATGAATACAGTTTCCTTAAATGATTTTCGATATCCTCAGGGTGTTCAAATATTCCAAATTTTCAAATTAATTCATTTGCACACATGTGTATATCTTAGTTAATAAACGTTCTTAACAAATAACAATACAAGCGGAAGTAAATTAAATTAAGCTTATAGCTCTCTCGCATACACATACCGACTTTTTACATTCAGCTCAAGGCTAAAGCATCTCTGTTGAAACGTTGCATTTCACACCTGAACTATGTGTCGCAAAACGCCTGAAAATTTTATAATAAATGAATAGAGTCTTTAATTTCCCAGCACAAGTAATTACGTGTTCTTTGCCGTTATTGTAAGCACAATTTCAGGAAATGTTATTTGTTCCGTTTATTAAGCAAGAGAACTTTAGCCTGTTAATCGAACTCATACTAATCGAACACATAGCACACCATATATGTACAGCATATGTGTATGCTTCTTCTATACGATGATAATGTGATTAGTTTGGTATCAAAGATTTTTACTTTTCTTTTCTCTGGCTTTCTATTGAATGCTTTGCAACAATTTGAATGATGGTAAAATGCTGTTTATCGAATTAATTTTTTTTTTTGTATCGCACACACACACATACAGGTAAGAAATTCACAGTCATCTTAAAGCACATTTAACATATTTTCTTTAGGTGAACCCACATACAGAAACAACTGAATTTTAGACATTTTGGGCTCCTGGGCTTACTATAGATCGAGCATACAAATGAAAGGAGTTTCCAAGTTACCAATCCATGGCCTCCATCTTCAACGGTAAATGGAAAATGTTTTCGGTACAATTTTTTTGGTACCAATATATTGGTTGTTGGCGGATCCAAACATCGTATTTTGCGGAGTGGGAAGAATGGGAAACAAGTAATATATAGAACTAATCCTTAGACAAGGGGTATTACGTCCTCATTAGAAAGTCTTTCCTAACCAATTCGAATGTCGCAATTAAAGGACGCTTTCATCATAGATAGGTTGGGTAACAAGTACGTACATAGCGTTGCTAGCGCAAAAAATTTGAACTAACCAAAGGTTTTTGAAAACAAAACTTTTGTGAAGCAAAACGTCTTCGTAAGGAGAAAAGGGCTGATAACAGTCAATCGACATTGGGCGTCAATCGTGTATGTCGTCGAATGGTATAACTTATTGGACAACTTCCCAATTGTCAATGAGTCAATGCACCAGAATTTCAGTTTTCGAATCATGACTTCAAAGAGGTTATGATTACTATGTTCTGAGATGGTAAGGCTCTAGAAGCGTGCAGTTTAGAAATTTTTAAGCACCACATCTCTCGGTTTATCTATATTTGAAACGGCAAAAACTGTCCTGAAACGGCGTCCACAGCAGAAAAATGATGGTAACTGAAAGATCTGGTTTTATAAAGCCTTCCAGGAATAATCATGAAAGCTTAAATGAAGATGAGAATTGGAACGTAAGATTTTACGAACAAAAGACTTCTTAGAGCCATAATTTTATCGATGTGCGAGCATTCGGACAACTATAATGTGTTTGCTTATTTTTCTCCTGAATAATCAGAAATGAGAAAGTGTTTACTTCGACAAGCAGAGGGTAGATAGATGCGAAAAAAATTTTTTTTTTTTTTTAAGATGACCAATCACCTAAAGGATGTCCACTATTCGCGAAGCAACGAAAAAAAAACAGATAGGGAGTTAGTGGCCCCATCCTAGTGGATGCATACATAATTGGTGAGTATTATGCCTTTATCGGCTGAGCACTTGCTATAGCTACGATCAAAGTAAATTCTACCACACTTAATACTTTAATGGCAATAGGGTGCAATGAGCTGTTTTTTTTTTTTCTTGAAATGTATGACTAGGAGCGTTTTAACTACGGACGGCAGTTAGGTCCATGCGAAGCATTAAATCGTATTTGAAAAACTCATTTTATATGTATTTTACTCGACCTGGAATCGCAATCTAATCTAGAGTGGGTACTTTACGGATATGACAGGAACGAAAATCGTTAAGGTGAATGGGTGGAAAAAACTGGGTGCTACAAAAAATCCAAGAACAATGTACAGAAGTAGTAAGCGCCTTAATAAAAGGAACGGCTTTACTTACTTGACGTCTATATAGAACAAAACATCTGAATGAAATGGTAGTTTGACCCTCCAGGACCCAATGTTTGTTAGGTTATCTAATTTATGAAGTGAATGTGGTTCTATTTTATTATATTTGTGTATTTAACCGGTCCGTTAGAAATTTTCTCGAATAATATGAAAAAGAAGGCACCAATTTATTGTAATTTATCGTTGAAAAATCGGTTTTTTTCATTTTTAAAATCCCAGTGGTACGTGTCGTGGTACTAGCAGTTTAAATTTTCTTTTTAAATTGTGTTGCAAACAAGGAACGAGAAATGAATGCCGAACATAGTCATTATCACTAACAAGCCAATCTTTATGTTTGGCAAAGTAAACATTTGGCAGAATGAACTTGTATGCAAGTGCGCATACACATACACATACACATACACAAACACGCGCACAAACATCCATAGAATGCAAAAAGGACAAATACATACACAGGCACATAAATACACATATATATGCAATCATATAATGTAACATCATGTGACCTCTTTTGGCCTCTATAAAATAATAACAGAGTCAATCGTTTTTTATGAGCTGAGTTCCTGGTAAAACGGCGACTACTACGCTAACATACCCATGTACCCTTATTATGAGAGACAGTGTCTTTTTCCCCGTTTTATCTACAAGCACATTCATAGAAATGTGCTTGGGTATCGATATGCCAAAAAAAAAAAAAAAAAAAAAAAAAACAGCATAAGGATGGTCTTGTGCTTTTTTCTTGTTTTTTTTTTTTTTTTTTTGCATGCGGATAATTTATAGGTTGGCCCTTGATATTCAATTCCAATATTTTTTTAAAAATCTTAAAAAAAAAAGAACAACGAAAAACAAGGAGGAATATCAAAACGCTTAAAGGCTATGTACGATATTATTGTATATATATGGTCGGGAAAGCGTAATAAGTTTAAAGTTTGTAAGCGTATAAAAAGTTGATTTTATGTTTTTATTCATACACAAGGATTTAAAAGTTTAAGAATATCAGATATTTAAATAACAGTGACTTGAAACTTTTTATTAAACGCATTAGCGAAACTTAGTTGGTTTGATTTTCTTTTACACACAATTTAAAGCATTAGGTATGGATTTCTCTGTCTGTCACTCTTCATAAAATGCGTAACAATCAAATCCAGTGAGCGAAGTCCAAACGAAAGGCAAGTTACCGTAGTACCATTAAAATCTGCAATTAATTTGATATCAACGCATATATAGAGTTGGTTAGTCAGTTAGTCAGTTAACCAATTATTTACCTTGGCATGACGTCTAATTACCACTCATCAGCGTAGACATAAACGGCGACATGGCGTGCAACCGTCAAATAAACGAATGCACCACAGCCACACTATAACTTGGACGTGATTACCAGCCGTTACAACAAATTTTCCACCTGACCGCTTTCCTTCGAAAGTAAATGTTAAAGCACGAAAACTACATAATGCATGTGTGCACGCAAATTCAGTGTCCTCTTACAGAGATACGAACAACAAGCGAGCATACATGCACGCATGAACATACATATCTTTCACACGTTTGTTATGCAGTTTTTCTCTTTCTTTTTCTTTTTTTGCTTTATTTAGTTATCGGCAGAACTTTTCATTAAAAACTATTAAAAAAGAAAAATTTTTGTTTTTTCTGTGAATTGAATGAATTTATGCTTTACCGAGCCATTTTACTGTACGTACATCCAACGCAAACAGCAACGGGTTATCATTATTAATATTGTCATTTAGCTGTAATTGCTTGACAAATACATAACACAAAAAAGACCAAGAGAGTGAGTACTACTCGACCGTATGTCCTTTTAATATTTGGAAACGCATATTTTTGCGACATCAGTGGCCTCAACGATTGAATAATTATTGAATTCTTGCACCAACCTTAGTATGCTTCCGATCTTGCCACAAGGGATTACCGCTTGTTTGCAAATCTCGAAAGCACACCCAAGGGGAAAAGAATTCGGCCAAATGATGAGCTCATTACGGGTTTGAAACGACTGTCTTGAGAAATAGCTCCATAGTTAGAGAAGCATCAGACTCGTCACTTGTAAGGGAGACTACGTTGATTGGTAAGGTCGACTTTTGCAGAAAAGGTGGTTTTTTATCAAGTCCGGACAATTATTGATCGCGGTATTGAGGCCATTATGGTAAGCAATGGGTGTTGCTTACTTCCTTGTACGATGTATGTTAAACTCAAATCAATTCGATTATTTATTAACATGCAATGCTTCCAATTCGCAGAACAATATCGCCCCTAGTTTAGCTGATTAAGTCAGTCGCTACTCTAATAATGGAGAGATTTGGATACTTATGGTTACGCGATTGACGTTCAGACGCTTCAATTTTACTAAACGTGTATATGCAGCTTCCGAAAGTTTGCAAGGCTATTGAGGCTCGCCTTACTCAGCGAGTAAATTAAAATTTTGCTTTAGTTGAAGAGAAAAACAAACTTTTCCTTCTGGCGCTGCTAAGTACTATCTATGTCTCTTTTTAATTTAATAATCTCTGAACATGTTATAGCAGTACGTTATCCCAGGATCTTGCTTCTTGCTACACTTCTTATGCAATAAGGTTATTGTTGCACAATCCTTTCCCCGAGTCGAAGAGCGGTGCATTTAAGGCTTTCGGAAAGCAGTCACACCGCTAACGACAAAAAAGTCGTATTCGTATTCGAATCAATAGCAACGTTCACAGAATTGCTTCTTTCGTATGTACTTGAAAGAGAAATCTTTTATAAAACAATATCTTAACTAAATTATCCTCAGAGAGGCATTTAATAATCTACAGACATAAAACATTTAAAATTAAAACAATTTCCCTCAAGAGATACAAAGAAAAAGAAAAAGAAAACTAGAAGATGAAGATAAAGATAAAGAAACGAAAAGAAAGGAGATGATGAAAAACGAAAAATTTACGCTAAAGAGAATCAAAGGAAGGGATTGGAAGACCAAGAGTAATGTTTGCAAAGATAAATTCAAATAAAGCCGACAAAAAAGAATAGTCGATCGATTGCTGGATTTTATATTAACCAAGAAAGTGCTATGAATTTCTTGTTTTGCAAATTTAAACAATTTTTTTTCTAATTAAAAGACATTTATTTGTAGCGCTAGAGAATAGATGCCTGTCAGTACAAGTAAGCTGCAAGCCAAGCCAGGGGAGAAAAATCAATTTGCAAAATGTCCCTAAAAGGACGATGTTACTACGTTAGGGATGAAAACGTTTTTGATATAGCGGCCGATTTTTGAATTGCTTAACGCCGTAATCGAAGGCGTTCAAAGTGGAATCTACATCCCTCCTTATATAGCAATTTTCGAACCTAGCTGTAATAAGGTTGACTTCTGTTCGGAAAAGAAATTTGGGTGTTTGCTAGTATATGTATTCGTATGATTTAAAATATAATAAGCGCTAGTTCATAATAATAACGCCATTATAAATATCCCGGTCCTTGACCGAGTTTTCTATTATTATTTGTATGTACAGATAATAGGACAGACAGAAAAAAATGGTTATTAACTTCCATCTTGTTTTGTTTCGGTTCGTTCTTCTTGAATGCAATTTGGCAGCAATGGAACGATCGATGAATATAATAATATTCGAAGAGGTAAGGAATTTCTAGCAAAACTCTAATAAAAGGAGATGACCATGCATTAAATCCTAGGGAAAATAGCGACACGTATTTTATATATTCAGAAGATTTTTTTACACCCTTAAGTGCCGATATTCAGCATTTATTAAGTTCTAGGCGATCGGATTCGTAGTAAGCTATTCAAAGACTTAATTTCAAAGATTGCCATCAGTTTTCGCTTTATTCGACATTAAATATCAAAACGATTTATAAAATTTTGGTGAACGTGATTAAGAGGTTCCCGAGAGACGAATTAGTAGATGGAAAATTGGTTTAAGCCGATCAACTGTTGCAAAGCTGAGGATAAAACAGCCATATTTACCCGATGGCGTACAACTTTTGCATAATGTTTCCCTAAGCACACATTACGTGTCTTGCATCAATTGCGATAAATACTTAACCTATTTTTTATATTTACTTTAATGCAAAAAAAAACAAATATAAAAAAATAAATAAAACTCGAAGCAATTACGACTGGGAGGAGGAAAATTAAATCTTAACACGCAACGGAAAAGATAGAGCAACAGTGAGGCTCCTTTAATTACACGATTTGTTAAGCATAGGCAGGTTCTAACATGTAACATGCAAAAAAGAAAAAAAAAAAACAACAACAAGGATTTAATTCTTTAATTCTCGCTTGTGTACTTTAAAGCAGTTTTTATGGATTTAGTTTAATTTTTGTTGAATTCCCTCGTCGTGACCTTAACATTATCGTAATCACAATTGCAGTTATTTTGCAACCAATCTGGCATAAGTTCAGCCATCTCAGTTATCGGTGCTCTGTTTATTTTAAGTGTGATGATAAAGGATCGTGCAATTGTTTTAAACTTTCATTTTTCTGATAGCATCGTTAAAAATAATTTTTAGCGCACATAAGCCTTCGAATTTGGTTTCTATGAAGGTTTGAAAACAGACCCACACATGTCAACTAACAATTTGGACTTCAAGTAACGGTGCAGTAACAAAAGGCCTCTTTGTAATACGCATTCAAGAATTGAAAGGTACCGTTACGTGCATTTAATATGTCGTTCGCTTAATGCGTTGAAATTTTCAGGTTACAAGGATTGAACTGGAAAGGTGGAACTCGACAAAGTAGTTGAAGATGAGACGGTACCACGTAACTAACTCACAATAATTCATAAGTTATAGGAGAGGTACATCTGCACCTCGTTCTTCTAATGACCACATCCCTTTGCAGGTATGTCTCACTGTATCCTTGTGGAAATCTTCGAAAACCTAATAAAAAAAAAATTACTATAGAATTGAAGAGCATCTCATCTCATGTGTAGAAGATCAAGTGCATTCCCCTCATATATATCTTTCCCTTC
Organism: Glossina morsitans morsitans; assembly: GCA_001077435.1. NCBI lineage: Eukaryota > Metazoa > Arthropoda > Insecta > Diptera > Glossinidae > Glossina > Glossina morsitans. The sequence goes on along the minus strand of CCAG010009269.1, from coordinate 65,048 downwards.
TTGTTCCATTTATTCATGGAAGCTTTTCAGTTGGACAAAGAAGGCACGCTAAGAAGGTCAATCGCTCAACTGACATAATAAGCAGATTTGATTAAAAAAACTTGGCGGTCATTGAGATCGTGATATGGACCTTCTTAACCTTAAGTAAAGTATTTAACTAATTTCACTTTAAAATTTTACAAAAGTCGATTAATCTAAGTAAAGAACGGCAAAAACATAATTAAAAAAAGGAAAAATATGTGTGCAATAACACACACACACACACACAGTGTACAAATATTTCTCATTTCGATGCTAATTATATGATTATATGCCAAAGAAAGCTATCAATCACCTTTAGGAGGTTAAAAGCCGTTATTAGATATCTAAAGAGACGCTTTCACTTTCTTCCTTTGTCATATGACAAATTGTAAAGTGTTTGTTTTTCAAACTTATAAACTTTAGAAAAAAAAAAAGAAATGCATTTCATTAAAGTTAAATTATTTTAAGCCATTGCAGGTTTCATTGTCAATTAAGTCAACATGTTTTTCATTTTATACGCCACTTAACCAAGTTTAGTTTTCTTTTTCGGAAAATTTATTACCCTAACGATAGCAAGCAACCGTAAACAACCGAAAACCAAAAGTTATTTATAAGTGATTCGTGGAATAATTACTGCAATGAATTTGTATTTAAATGGTAGGGCACAAATTTTAAGGAATTCGTTACTTAAATAGAGAAGCTTAATATTTAATCCTACTATGGCTACCAACACTGCTTTGGCTTTGCTTTTGAATTTGACGTTTTTTTTTTTTTGTTGTGCTCTTTTTCTTTTCGTTTTTTTTTTTTGTTTTTTTTTGTGTTTTTTGGTATGCAGCAATCAGACCTACGTTTCATTTATTACAACTGTTAGTAAGGTTATTATGCATGTTAAATGTTTTTCTTTTGTTTTCGACTTTTTTCCGTTTTTTTTTTTTTTTTGCATTGAAATACAAATGTAAAAACAATAACAACAATAATAGTATAACAAGTGTAACAAAAACAACAGCAAGAATAATAAAAATAATCATAATAATAATGAAAACAAGTTTACTTACAATTAACATTCAACGTGGTTGTGGTTTCCAAGCGTTGGCCCTCGTTCATGGCACGATTCCAAACAACACATTTAAATATGACACCATCATCCTCCCGACGCGGTACAATGGCCAGCGTTGCATTGGTGGGTTGATCTTTTGAGCCGCCTTTTAGTACAGCAGCTTGTAATGGCGCACTGCTACCATCCCGGTACCATCTGAATCCGCAACAACCGAAAGTGGAAATGAAAAAATTGCCATAAAAAAAAAAGAAGAAAAATAACAATTTAAGCGTTGTTTTAAAGGGAAATTAACAAAAAAAAAAAACCGGTTAAAAATTTATAGTTGGACAAGACTAGCCATTATATACCTTATACCATTTCGCCATAATTGTTTCAAAATTTGAAGTTACATGGGGAGGAGTTGCCCAATGGTGCGAATCAGTTTATTCTCATCCTTGCGGCAAGATATTTTGGAATATCAAATTTCATCGACACAGACATACATGAATACACATCAGACAAACAGACTGAAAGACGGACAAACTTAAATCCATTCATGAAAGACGGACAAACTTAAATCCATTCAGAAAATGATTCAGACTTGATATAATAAGATTTTAATGTATCGCAAACCTTTCTGGATTTTGTGCACTTCCGTACGAGCTTAAGGTACACTGCACTACAAGTGCTATGGGGCATGGTGAGGGTATTAAACTCTCCGCATGGCGTATCTTTCGGTATCCATTACTTAAGTTAAAGTTAACCTCTCAAAATCTTCCCAATATATTACTAATACAACGAGTAAGATGTTAGTGTTGATTTCAAGAGAAAAGTTATGAAAATTGCTAGTAATACCGGAAATCTACAAATAAAGGTCATTTGAAGTTTCATCATAATCATCTGCATCGAGCAGCTGTCGCAACGATTTCCTGTTAAGTGCTTAGACTAAGGACATAGATTACTTAAGAGACTTTACTGATCTAACGGACAAAGAATCATTAATGAGTTTGTGAATTCACATCAAACATACGTTGCAACTAGATTAAGCACTGAATTCAAGCTCAGATCAGTATTCTGACAATCCTTTGACGTTTTTTTTTTGTCATTTTAATGATTTTGCTTTTGCATTATTTATACAGTTTGTATGAAGAAACTCGAAATGTGTAGAGGAGTAAATTCTGTCTAGTCGTTTGTTCATTTACTACGAATGTTCTCATAAATCAATTAATATTTTCTCTCTTCTCAATAGGAGCAGGAAAAGTAACAAAAAAACGACATAAATTCAAAGATAGCGAAGGGTATATGCATACTCTGTAAGACTACCCTCGAATAAGCAATCTTTTCCTTGGCCGGCAAAAGGTAAACTAAAAGAAAAAAACATGAAAAACAAAGAACTAAGTAGACTACAAATATATTAGTGGCTAGAAAGAAAAACAAAAAAAACAAAAAAAAAAAACGCATCACTTGTTTGGCAGTTTATTTTGTAAATTCGGCTACATCGCCGTCATCACCACCACCCCCGGCAAAAGCAAAGAAATAGTCTACTTCTGTGTGTGCTTAATTCCTTTTTTCCATTTTTTTTTTCTTTTTTTTTTTTTGTTGCATTATTTTGGCAAGTGTTTCACTATGTTGAACTTATATAGCATATCCTATGGGTGAGTGTAGGCAAATTGTACCTACTATTGTGCATGGCTACGTGTTTGCTCTCACTTGAGTATTAAAATATAAAAACGGCGGATTCACTAAATGAGCATTTTTCGCTTTCTCGTTAGTTACTTTACCATTCTCTAGATAGTGACATGGAAAAAAAAGACGCTCCCGACCACCATCATTATCATCAGACAAGCATACAAAGACGAAACTGTTTAATTGGCTTTGTGTGAAGTTTTCAACATAATTTTTTATGTTGCGCTTTAATGAAAACTAATTGTTTGACTTTAACTTTAAATTAATATTAAATTGTAAAACATTTCGCTGTTTTTTAGATTGAATCCAAGTACACGAAGAAAAAAAAAGTAAATAAAATATCAAAAAAAAAAAAAAAAAACAAAAAAACTCTTTTATATTTTTGTTCCCCTTTTGTCCATAAATTTTAATGTACACAGTTTAAAAAAGTTCTACGAAAAAAAGAAAAATTAAACAAAAAATTATATATAAAAAGTTTCATTGTTGAAAGTCTAGTTTTAGGGGCTACTTTCAATAACGCAAAAGTTGCCTACTTTTGGGTGCTTAAATGAAAACAATTGCATTGCCAAGAGTATTGCATTGCGTAAGCATGTACTTCTGTTGCTTGTTAATGAGAACTGCTTTAATTTTCCTTTTTTTTTCTGGTTAAGGGTTTTGTTATCGTATTCAACCACCATAAACGCAATTTTTTTTCTTCTTTTTTGTTTTTTTATGCCTGGTTGTACTGAATTTTTGCAATTATTCGCAATATTGATGTATGCTCTCTTTTATATGAGCACTTGTAGGCAATTTTTCTTTAATTATCTTCTTTTCTGCTTCTGTTTTCTTAAAATTAATTTCATTCAAAATTGAAACAGAAGACACGTGCGCAGTTTATACAGTCACTTGTATACATTTCAAGACCAATAAGCAAAATTAATGTGAAAAAGGAAACTTGATTTTTTTTTTTTTTTTTTTTTTTTTTTTAAAGGACTTGAGTTACTTGGTTTAAGTGGATACACGAATACAATTTCATCGCCACGATCAAAGCTTATATGAAACGTAATGATGCTCGAAAAGCCGTACGCAGGTTAAGCAGAATCGTTTGATGACTACTTTAACTTCATTTAAGAAAATGTACAGAAATATTCTATGCATTTATTTACATATATATATACATATATATGTACATATTTACAAAGAGGCCTGAAACAAACCAGCATTTTATCCTTGGTCTTTCGGTTTTTTTGGCCAATTCTTTTAGCGGTAGTACACGCACTTTTCGTTTTGAAAAAGTTGGTTTCTTTCCGGTCCAAGTATTTAGTGGTGGATCTAAGCATATTTTTAGATGTGGAGCCAAAACACAAGACAATGTGTCTATTCGGATAGGACGGATTAGAATTTGAATGCTGTTTTGATAATTCTGCTATTGAGTTGAAAAGGAAAGTAAAACAAGTTTTAGATTTCTAATAAGATTTCTCAACCAGACAGGTAGGCAATCATGTATGGTATTGGAAGCAATGAAAACCTTGCCCAGCTTAAGAGTGTATGCAACTCGTCTTGGCAGATGCTTCTAGGAGCAAAATGGTAAGTAACGTTACATTATTCTTTACCATTCATTCACGAATAAATAAACATTTAATGTTATTTCACAATTAGTGGAATATAACTTTAGGTTCCTCAGCCATAGGCCGCTAACAGTAATTAACTATATTGTTATTATTACATATTTTGCTTGAAAAAACACATGTGCAGAGTTGAATTCACTTATCGTTGTTAAAGTGAAATCAAAAAAAAAAAGGTACGAAACAAATTGCCCTAAACAGCAGCATAAAAGCAGTTTACATTCTTTACACATTTAATGTGAAATAAACAGACTGATAACGTCTAAGTTGCAAATGTAATGACAAACTTAAGAGTTCTTACATTAAAGTTTTTTTTTTTTTTTTTGGTAATTGATGGTAGAATTTTTACTTACGTTATCATTGGATCGGGCGAACCGCCAATACTGCTGCAAGTCAATTCCATTGGTTTATCTTCAGTTGCGACGGCCACATTACCAGGTGATATGACGGGCGGATGTGGCGGTGTTAAAACAGTTAAATTATAAAATTCTTGATGCACATCAGCCCCAGTACCTTTGGCTTTGATACGACACTCAAACCGTCCATTGTCACGGTTATATGAGGTATTTTTAATCTGCAGATCATAAATGCCACTCTTCGGACGAAAATCGAGTCTGCAATAGCCGCAAAAGTGAAAAAAAGGAAGAAAGAAGAAAATGAAAGAGAAATAAGTAATATCTTAATAAGAATTGTGATGCAATCGATGCCATCGAGTGGAAGGATAAGAAGTAAAAATTATAATAAACGAGAGAAAAGCACCTTAAAGAGAAAACGATAAAACAAAACAAAACGAACGAAAATCAATGAATAAATAAATTTAAGAAGAAATTCAAGCATTATCTCACTGAAGGGATTCTTTAATTTCTCTCATTTTTTTCAATTCGAATTTAAGCCACGTGCTCTTAATATCTTATTGCGCCTTTTCTAGGTTAATGCAAGCCATTGTCATTGATTCTTGAAAATGTTTTTTTTTTAGTAATCAAAATATGTAAGCTTTTCGAACTGTTACTTCACCAAGGGTAGCTGTTCAAATGACCGTTGAGATGAAAACAAGAAAAGCAAAAAACTTGAAAAGAACGTTAATGCATATAAATTTCAAGTGTCCTTGAAACATATTCTCTTTTCACTTATATTCGTTTACATTAACTTTCTTTTTCTACTTCGTTTATCACATTTGCCCTCTATGAGTATCAAATGCTATCGGAGAACTGTTAAAGTGACCTCTCCTCTAAGGTAGACAGACGACAAAGTTAATGAAGCGAATTTTTACTTCTTTTTTTTTTTTTTCTCAGTATATTTGCTGATGCTACGTTTTTTCTTTTTCTTTCTTTGTTTTTGTTTTTTTTTTTTTTTTGTATTCTTGGCCCTTTTTTTTTTCTTTTGCTTTGGTAATAAATACACATCGCATTCAATATTTTATATGTTTGCATGTATGTGACTGAGTTTATGGTTCTTGTTGAACTTTTGTGATACTTGATAAGCTTTTTTTCTCGCAATGAAGAAATTTTGTGCAAAATATAAAAAACTCAAGTGCATGAATAGAAGAAAAAAAAAAAAAAACAAAATAAAATGAAAATAAATTCAGGGAATATTTTGCAGACTTTTTCAACAACTCATCAAGAACCATCAAATTTATACTAACGAGGAGTTTTAACTAAAATATATACTTTAAGAATTTAATGATATACACTGTCATATATTAACTGTAATAGAATAACTGTAATAGAGTAATAAAGCGAGACGACACACTATTTAGGGGAAAATAAAATGCTGAAGATTAGGAGTTTATTTTTATTGCAAGTTAGTCAAAATTCTTAGTTAGAGCGATCAATAAACACAAAAACTGTTAGCGTGTTTGTGTTACAACTGCACCCAGTTTATTGGACAATTCAAAATTGGAATACCATCTGACCATTTGTCCGCCAGTCACTGGGAATAATAAAAATTTAATATTTTTGCTTACATTCACTTATCCAGAAACTGTATTGAAATATAAAATATTATATAAGCAGGTCATGTCTACTTTTTCATCCAATACCGGAAGATGAGGATTATATTTGCATTTGCAATATCCCAAAAGGAAGTTACAGAAACCTTACAACGCGTTCATGTCAATTTCTAAATCGATTTAGATGTGCCCGTCTGTCCGTCTGTGAACGGACTATTGTAAACAACCTCTTGCCCCTATAAGTATGTAAGTAAATTCTGAATCGATTTAAGAACGCCTATTCGTCTGTGTAACGTTTGTTGTAAACACTTTCCGGGCCGCAAGCTTTCGTCGTCAAGTTTGGTAAAAACACCACAAGTTCCTGTGCCCAGGTTGATATTGAAAATGAGGCAAATCGATCAAAGGATACACCTGCAGAACGACGTAACCTAAGAACATTTTTGTTTTCCCAAGGGAAACAAAATTGCCTTCTTGCTATTTATTTTATAGGCGGTGCTGTATAATGCCTGGACAAAAATGGAGAATACTGGCCATGCCGATTGGGATGGAATTTAAAAAAAAAGACAGAAAACCACGGAAAAAGAGAAGGATAAAGGAAAGGAGTCCAACATCGACCCATTGGCCGCGGCAAAGCTCCGTCCCAAGATAGAAACGTCCACACCCACAGAATTAAATTACGGCGCATTCATTTTCCGATTTCATTTCGATGATGCGTTAGGTGTAACTTAAACACGCGGAGTTGTTTGTAGCACAATCCTATTATAAAAGTTGATTGTTTGGTCCTAAAATAAATTTCAATTTTACTTCATTATTCTTCTTATTCCTATTGACACGATTTAAAATAACAAGTTAAAAGGTTTTACTCTTTTTTTTTTTTTTTTTTTTTTTTGCTTTTATAAAATAAAATTTCTTTATTGTTCTATTTACTATAAATAAATTCATTTTAAATAACTAAAACATAACATAAATGTTTCAAGTTTGAATTGGAAAAATGACAAAAAGAAAAAATAGTTTTTTTTTTTTTTTGCATATGCCAGCAATTTTTAAACATAACTGAAAAGCTTTAAATTTAAAAACATTTTTTAATAAGCATTTAGTAAATGTGATTTTGATAAAACTAAAATATTATTTAATAGGCCACAGCCTGACCAGGATAAAATGCAAAGCATAAAAATACAACAACAACAACAACAAAAAAATAAAATAAAACACAAATTCTTCCATAGCATAATAAGAGAATATAAATAACACACAAAAGCTATCAACTTTCGAAATTACATAGAAATATGTACAAGTAATGTGTGCTTATATGGTTAGTCCATATGAGTGTTGCCTTTGTATGAACGTACAGGTAGCTTTAAACCAAAACACGGCAGATAAATATTTGATTCTCTTTTAAACTGAATAACAATATCATTGAAAAATCCAATTTTGAAGAATAAAAAAAACTTTTTTCCTTTGGTCCAAATTTACTCTACATAAAAGTTCTATTCCAATAAGGATACATTGTACCCTGCTGTCTAAATACGGACGTTTCCGTTAGTAGGAAAAATGATAGGACATCATTTTTTATTACGAAAGTAAATCGCTTAGCGAGCAGAATCGCTAGTGTTTGTTATACGGAGCATCCAGGAGTAATCGGGACTTGCTCAACTTGGGAATAAGAACTTATTGGTTTTTTGGAGGAAACTCAAAATAATTTCAGTCCATCGCGAGTACTGTAGATATGAAATATGTCGGATTAATGTTTTAGATCGTCTATCGCTTTAGCAAGCTTTCTGGAAAGCTTTCACTTCAATTTAAGGCAAAAGCATTTTACGGAGGAAATAAATCTTAGAGGCAAAGCCGAGTGAAAAGCACAATGCTGAATCTCCCGAATAGGGCAGTAAGGAGTTTTTGTTACAAAATCGGACAAAGTGTGGTTTGATGGTGAGGAGTAATGAACTGTGTAAACACACACTTCGAAGACCCAAATGTCCGAAGAGCCAAAATGCGTTTTTCAAGAGGTATTCCATTTTCACGAAATTTTGCAAAGATTTCACCAGGTCTTTGGCAAATGCGAGTCATATACTTTGCGCGTCGTAGACTTTGCTTGGGGATAAGCGCTGCAAACTTGTTACATCAACAAATTTAAGATGTTGGCTTTTTGTTGAAAATGTATTTTGGTATTCTTCACCTTTTTTCCCCATCGTATCATTCGATGAAGTCACTTAGTAGAAATCTTTTGCATTACTATTCTTTGATATACTGAATCGGAAGGAAATAGATATTGGGGCCAAATCGCAAGCTTATTGTGAGGTATCGCGTTGCAGCAGGGACACCTGCCACCTACAGGTTTCCATACAAATACATATACATATATATGCATTTATGAATATGCATATGTATGCATTTGTTTATGTTTTTTGTATAAAATATGAAATGCTATTTTCATACAAAGATAACAAAATATGCATTTAATTAAGAACAATTTTAAAATTTTAAAATATTTTCAAATGAAAATAACATTTAGTGTTTTACTAATGTCTCCACATTGTACCTATCATCAGAACTAGATAAATGTACATTTACGAAAAAAACAAAAAGGAAAAAATGCATAAAATGCATAAACTTGCATTTGTAGATGTGCTTGTGTTTTAAAAATAATAAGAAAATTAATTTCATTTTAATTATATAAACAAACCAAGAAACCAAAGAACAGAGGGAGCGACAGAAGGACTTCAGTTAAATCTTATGATAATGAAACATTGTATGAAAAAATTCTCATCCTTAGGTGGACTAAATAATTAGGTGAACTAAAATTTCTTTCCAGTTTTCAAACGCAACAAACAATGCTAATAAGTCTTGCGGTGGAAGTTATAATAATGCGGGCACACACACACTACTCTCAATTTTCATGTTTGTACATCGTTTTTTGCCATGTTTTCCCAAATGTGTTAAGAAAAATGTGATTACAACAGAATGCTCTGGAATTCTGGAATGGACAAGTAGTAGAAATCGATGGCTTATGTTGTATCTACTCATGAACTGAATGCCTTATGCAATCTTAATTAGTGCTTGTGTTCGTTTGTATGTGAACTCCACCGAAAGATGATGGGTATATTCATTTTGTCGAAATGTATGCAGCAATATCAAGGAGCAAACTTCAGAGATGCCACAAAGTATATATATTCTTGATCAGCATCAAATTCCAAATCGATTTAAGTACGTCCGTCTGAATGTTGGTTCGGTTACGTCTGTTCTAAATATTTTCTCGATGTAAACTTTAAATTTGACAGAAACATTGAATGCTTTCCACGCAGGTTGGTATTGAAAATGTTTTCTGTCTGTCAATCTGTCTTGCAAAAGAAATAATAAATCTTTTTTTCTGCTAATTGCTCATAAGCCGCGGCAGGTAAATGTAGAAAAATTTGAACGTTTGTTCTATGGGTGTTTCTGTGTAAAGTATACAATTCTTGGACAGTTTCAAGTTCGGAATGCACTTTAGCATGTCCGTCTGCTCCTCTATCCATGTGTCCATCTGCCCAATCGTGTAGTATATGTGGTAAACATTCTCGCTTTCGTAAAGTTTAAGATATCAAGTATAAGTTTACAAAAGAAAGCAAAACTGATCCAAAGCGGGCAAGGAACGCTTCTAAAAACCTTTACGCGCCAATGCAACAAAAACATTATAGTGGGCCACGGCCCACAATTAAATATCCTACACCACTTCGTTTCATACTGTCATTTATATGATGAGTTCTCAAATCAATTTCAATAGCGTTCGTCTTTGCGCAAAAACACGTCACTTTACTAAATCCCACTCAAATATCTTAAAAATTCACGACCAATAGGTTGAACACAACTATGTCAGACCGGCAGATGGCCGGACAAACTCGGTATAACAGAAGCTTGGTTCTATCTCATGTCTTTCTCTAGATGGTACAGTCCCCCAAAAAAGGAATAGGCCCCAGCGCAACAAATAAGGTATAGGGTGTAAAAACCCACGACGTTACAAAATGGAGCAATTTTAAGGTAAATTATTAATACATTATTTTATATAACAAGGCGTGTCCCTATTCGAATTGCTTTAGCAGTTTCTTTCGCTGCAATTTAATGAAATTTATTAGTAGAGAAAAAATATGATTCTTGTATACCTCTCGTCCTTTGCTTAGTTTTCACAGAATTGTATAAAGGTATTGCAAATATATTTTCGCTTATTCGTCACACGGTCTCTTGTTATGGTAGAAATGTAGAGCAAAGATATATCATGTTTGTTTTGTAGTCTCTAAATATACGCTTAAACGCGAGAATACCGAAAACGCACTAAACAAGGAATGACAAAGCCGGCTTTATCTTTCCTTGGCAGAAACATTGGCCAATGATTATACTTAGAATAAGACGATTAGTTGAGACTCCGAAGTATGGATCTACTTTATGCTTGAGGTGACACCACACTTTATTTCACAACGTTTGCTGCGTTAAGTTTGTGCTGCTTTCTATACTTAAATATTAATTCGTCGTCTGCTTTATGTCTTTCAATTATCATTTCTCGGCTGTCCATTGACCTGTGATTTTCAATTGAACATAACGCAGTTTCATTATTAATTCTTCTAATTTCTTCGCAATTAACTATAAAAACCCAGGATTCTTAACCAGTTTTTTTACACCACCCATCGACCGAACGTTGACGGTATATCCATTTGGTCGAAAACATCTGCCAGGCTCCGAGGGCAGCTTCAGAGAATGGATAAAGTATATACTTTGCTTTCCTCATCAAGTTCCTAAACAGTTTAAGTATGTCCGTCCTTCTGTCTTATGATCTGTCTGTCTGTGGTTACGATATCGAGGCGGTTATCAAACCGGTGAGAGGACACGCCCACAGTACAATATGTCTACTTTAATTACCACAAAATAATTTGATTTTTGATCGACACTTATAGACTGCAATACATATAGTAATAATAATATCTACGAATATCTTGTGGACGATCTTACAGTAAATGTTCAAAAAACAAAAAAATTGCCCGTCTCTACAGAATATTATTGTGCATCACAAATTCATATTTTTCCTTTTACAAGCCTTATAGACGAAGGTATAAAGAATTCGGCCACAGTTGAATATAATTTTCTTACTTATTGTTTATGAAATCGTTTCGGTCTCGTTTAGGAAAAATGGGTGAAAAAAAGTTTATTATTAAGTTTCTTCTTTTTTTGGCAGAAGATACGATGTTTTGAATAAAATATGAGCACAAAACAAAAATTGAAAAATTGAATAAAACAGGTCAGTGGGCGTCATGGAAATTCCGTGCAAAATTACACTAACTGCTACTGGCGTTTATGCGGTTGTGACAGAAGGTGATATACGTTGCAAAGAAGAAGATAACTTGGAGGAGGGGAAAAAGTGAGACGCAAAAGGGCGTTGGTAGTTCCGCATTCCTTGTGTGGTTGGAAAATTTGGTAGAACACTTGAAGTTAATTCAAAGGCAATGAACAGAGTTCTGGGACAAAAACCGGAATTGACTCAGTTTGAAGCAAACTTGTGCTGAATTGTGACGCGTTATGAACCGAAGCGTAGATCAACCGTAGACCAGTAACTTCGAAAAGGGATCCAAGTATTCTTAGTATTTCCATTTAGTTGGATGCCATTAGACTGCGGTCGTTGGCACTGCCACATCATCTCTTTCTCTTCCTTCACTTTTTTAACTTAGCTTTATTTTGTTACCTATATAGGATTATCGCCTGAGTGATGAGAATGAGAATAGTGAGAGACAAGTCGCACAGTTCGATAAAAGTTCTTATCCTTTACATTTAGTTTGCACAATTTCCCATGAAAGTTAGGAATTATCTCAAGACCCATTACCTTTGTTACAAATAAGCAAAACTTTTAAAATGCAGTCATTGTGAAAACAACCGTACGACTAAGCAGTATCGACTGTGAGGATTGACCAAATAGGAAATGGTGTGCTTTAAAGGATCTTCAAGGTATTAAAAAATTTTGATCTTAGGCACATGTGACTCTGTCCCTTTTGAGTAATTGTTTGTTTGAAAACAAAGCTTGTATGTAATTGTTTCTTTGCTTTGAGATTTCATTGAAGAGTTTTAAATTTCCTTAATCTACACTATTATACTATTTATTGGTGAGGAAAGTCGGAGAAATGCGGACATAGTATGTATCTTAGCTTATCTTGATTATCTTATGTACTTTAGCATACTTTTAAACAAGTATATTTAACAAGCTTGCAATTTATGTAATAGAATTCGTTTGATTTTGCCTCAGGCCTCTACTTTGGTTGTTAATGTTGGTTACAATATTTACCATTATTATTGTTGTTTCTATACAGATTTACAGTACAAACAGGAGAAACAACAGCAACAAAAAAGAGGACTTGTTTACAATGTTTCTATTTTTGCTTTTTGCTTTGCTTCCTATCCGCACTTAACATTACGTTATTACTGTTTCTGCATTATTGTTTTTGTTTTTTGCGCTCACATTTCTAAGGTTTTCTAAGGTGCAATGCACATGAAGAGTCTGCAACAACTATTAACTAGCCCGACAACAAACCCAAACAACCGAGTCATAACCATGCTCTGAATAATGCTGCACAACATTACAAACCTCTATGGCTAACTGAAGTATATTATTGTCGTCCTTCTACTTTCAATATATACATATATATATATATATATATATATATATATATATATATATATATATATACGTATATTTTTTTTTTTGCTTTGTTGCGTACTTTAAAAGGTCCACACAGCCACTTAGACATGCTTACATTGATATATATGAGCATACTTGCATTGAATCATTTTTTCAATTTTTATTTTCATTTTTTAGCTTTTCAATATTTACTCTCTCTCACAACTTTTGTCGTTTTGCAGCATTTTATCATATCAACGACAGTCACTTAACAATGTACAATCATTAGTGTATACTGGGCTGAACACATAACTGACCATGGAACCATGGCGAAGCTTAGGTGTGTTAAATATGGTGAATGCCGATTGATTTGATAAAAGAGCAAAAAAGTACAAAAAAAAAAAATACATAAACCTTAGGTCGAATAATATGATACCTCTATCATAGTTAATGCTTGATGGCTGGTGAACAAATGAACAAGGTGCGACCGTAAGCGTAAGATGTTTTGAAAGCGTAAGAAGGATGTTAAATATTTTATAAGTATATATGCATATACAATCCCCATTTATAAACTATATAATTATGTGAAAAAACACAAGCCGTCATCAATGTAATGGGAATGGCTTGTCTGAGTACTGACAAGACTTCATTCTTATTCACAAAAAATCTGAGGAAAAACGTATGTCATATCATGGGTCAAGCACCACATACATTAGGTATAGTTACTTGTGCTTTTCTTTCCTTTCCGCAAAAGTCAAGTGATCAATTTGTGGAAAGCGATTTCAAATGTTTGACACTACAAAAGAAAGTACAAAAAGAAAACTCACAGCAATCCAAGCGAATGTTAACACAAATTGAATGGGCCACATTCTTAATGTCGAACCACTGAAACATTGTATAGTTGGGCAGAGTCGCTCTTTTCAAACTCTATGCATACGAAATGCGAACAAATATGATTAATATTTACTGTGTTGTCGCTATCAAATGCGGAAGAAGACCTTGCTTAAGCTTTATTTTTCAAAAGAATCCGATTTTATGAGATTTCGAAAAATAGATCAATAAAGTCCCATTTTGGCCACGTAAATCTTTATGGGAAATCATTATATTAAAACTTAAGCAATTTTTTCCTGCAAAGGCTTATCTTCTACAAGGATGCTTCTAATGCGATGGAACCGAAAAAATTGTTTTAATCCATTCAAATTTTCATTAATCATCTAGTATGTCTTTAGCGAATTAAAAATTTATTCAAAATGTGCCGTTTAAATGTGGGCGACCATCGAAAGGGTTTTCAGTAAAACTCGTCTTGGGCAAAAAATTTCGATTGAGTATAGGAATAATGAATAGACAGACAGGTTGGAATTGATTCAGAGGCTGGCACTAGGATCGATAGGTATATTTGAAGTCCTTTCGGGGTTTGCATACATCCGTTCAAGCTTGAAATATCACACATATTTTTAAATATAAATCTCGCTAATAGGTAATATAAGCATAGCAAGGAGGACACGTCATAAAATAGCATTCAGATTATCAGGCAAGAAATACTTTAGAACAAGATTTAAATGTTTGCTAATGATGGGTCAATCCTTGCAACAAGTGATCTGAGGCTTAAACTTAACTTGGATTTAATAAGAGGGTATGTGCGTGTGGAGATTTATTGTTCTGGCGTAGTTAACGGCATCTATTTATTCTACTATCCAGGTTGATCGATACCTTATTCAATTCATATTCAGTTCGGTGAACTTGTACTGCATCGCCTTATATGTTAGAATGCTTTGGACGAACTTAATATACCGTCAGTGAAGGTGATAATAAAAAAGGCCATAGCAAGCATTATTTGGATTATTGTAAGGAGCACTCAGAAAGGAAAATGTAATCCAATCTAAATTTACGTTCTTATGTGTAATATGGTCTCGTTCATGCACATCTCGGTAAATGTGCTTTGAAAGGAAATATACTTTCTTTTCTTTGATGTTTCCTTAATAGACCATAATCCGTGTTTACGACAACATTTGTTAACAATTTGGGAGTTCATATTATTGTCGTTAAAAAAAGCAAAAGAAAAGAAAAAGAAAGAGATTTCATATAATTTTTTTCATTTGCATTTTAATAACTTAACTAACTATAATCAGTAAACCTTTTAATGATTTAAAAATGCATTTATTTACGATCAGCTTGTAGCGACAGATAGCATTGAGCATCTTAAGAAGTGAAATATTCTCTTTGCATAAAGTGGTGATAAGTAATGCCAAAAAGAATATATATATATATATATATATATATATATATATATATTTTATGGCGATATCTATCTTTCTTATTTTGCTTTTGCGAAACATAAGCTTAAGAGTTTTTCTCCGCGTACGCAAGGCTCTTTCGCGTTCTCCCTCGTTTTTACTTTTGCCTTCACAAAAAACCGTATTAAAAGAGTCATAATTCTTTAGCTTTCAGCTATCGACGCTATTTAAATAAAATGCCATTTAATAGCCGGAACACACTATAAAATTTATAGCAATAAATATATTTTAGTTCTTTTTAATACATTTTCTTGATAGTCACTTTCAAGGCACTACGGTTAATGCGGTAGCGGTAGCTGGCATTGGTTTTCGATATCGTTTTATAAGACTTTCGATAGCCTTAAGCGGTACACAAGATTACTATTAGTATCCTTTCATATTATTTAAAAATATAATAGTGAAGCGTAAAACTATAAGCAGAGTATGCGAGTTACACAGATTGGATGAATCTGCTCCTCTACGAAGAGAGATGAGCATTATTTGTATTAATAAAGTTCAAGTGAGTTTTTCAAGGAAATAAGGAAGCCTTAAATGAAAATTACTTCAATCTTGTTACTGGGGAAAGTAAGTGCCAGACATTGTAAAAGGTATCCAGGTGGCTTTTGTTGCCTTAGGACTTTAATAGTAAGCTCTCTAGGACAGCTCGCTTATTGTCCAATGCTTAGAGAAGCGGCGAAACTCTTCCGAAAAGTCACGAATAAATTCGGAGAATTAAATTAGAACAACTAAGCGAATTATGGCCAACGTATATACATTACTTTTCTTCATTTTAAAGACTATTGGAATTATCTTTACACTAAGTTTAAAAAGGCGACTCTGAAAACTATTCGGATATTTTAGATAGCTTTTTAGTTATTTTTTACATATCTAAAATTTATGAGACTCAGCCGAGATAAGCCTATAATCAAAACTATAGGCTTCACTATGATAAATAAAAACTAATCCTGTTCACCGTTTTATTTAAACTACCGCTACCTCCTTAACTTATTTGCAAAACGAGCATAAAAGTGGTGTCGACAAAAACAAAAACTTAATTATTCCGAGCACGATACGCTTAGCTTTTGAAAGAAAAAAATAAGTTTGTAATTTTAAATAATATAACGACGAGTCTAGGTCGATGTAGACACAGAGCCAAGATAGGGCCGACAAGGTTTAAGGAAAAAGAAGAATTTTAAACCTAAAAAAAACCGATGCGGAAATAAAGAATTCGGAGAAAAACACAAGCAGAAAAGAGAAATAAACCAACATGCGTATGTTCAGTTCAAAGGCACACACGATATTATGTACCAAACAGAGAACTTGTAACGCAAGCAAGCGAGCAAAAGGCTGGCAACTGATCACGGCACTAATGTTTAGTGCCAGATCATAAAGTGATATTGAAAATGAAAGGTTTTAGTTAAGTTTTCTTAATTTTAATTTCAATTATTATGCTCCATACCACTTGCGGTACAAGGGCATATTAAATTTGTGCGTATGTATGCAATAAGCAGAAGGGGTTGAGATCGACCCATCGATCGATTCCGATCGATTGAAATCATTTTTTGAATTGATCTAAGCTTGTCTGTCCGCATGTCCATTTTTGTTTTCATGTATTCAGACTTACGGGTCGCAATTTGTGCGATATTTTCGTCAAATATAACACACTGACGTGTTTTTGCCAAGGAGGAACGCGATTGAAAATGGTTCGGATCTGACAACTCTTCTGAGCACTTCCCATTTAACGATTTCTCAAAATAAGAACATAAGACAACTGTAGCAAAGTACAGGGCGCTTAATGATGGCTCGTGGTCTACTGCAGTGAGTTTGTTTGTTTTCAGTTAATTTCAATTTGATTACAGATTTTAGTTTAGTTATGACATTACAATATTTTTGCAAAGGATCCTCAGCGGATTAAGTATTCCGTAATAGCATTCACATGATATAACTTTTTTGGAAAAAAAATTCGCAAAGGACCAATAGGAGGAATATCGACATTTATTTAGATTCCTTTCATTTTCAAATACATCAAGGCCCGTTACCCATTTACGAATTTTTAATAAATGAAAAAAGTACCTAAAGTAGTACCTAAAATAAATTTACATTTCTTTAGTTACGATAAGGTGTTAAGTAGTAACCTATTTCGTTCGGAGGAAATAGGGAAGCCGATCTCAACTTCGATTTTTTAGTTCGAAAATCAAGAATTGTTTCTCTGAATATAGGACTGATGTAGTTTGGCGATTATAAAAGGGTGACCTCTCTTCTACATAAGGATATCCTAGGATAAATCTTACCAAACTTATATATAATCTTTTTGTAGCGTGTGGATCGTTGAAATGTCTCCATGAAGCCTTATTTAAAAATTGACCAATATGTATATTGAAGTAAAGCTTTTGCTATAAGACGGCAAACTATATAAGTTAGAAGAACGTGGAGTTCATTCTACTTTCTTATTCCTTTTATTTTTCTATTTCTTTACATTACAATTTCTCTTCAGATATACTGAGTATCTTTTTTAAAAAACAAATGTGGCGTCGGACGCAGTATTTTAAAAAATGAATTCGGTTTTCATAGTCTGTTGATAAAAACCTTTTAATAATTCCAAATTTGCGTATGGACGGATTACGCGTTTTTTTAAAGCTTTTTAAAGCAATTTTTTTCAGCAACAATTATTTTTTTAGATCACTCGACTTTACTGTAATTGTTTATGCAAAAAATTTCTATTCATTATGTTTCGATTAGTGCATAAACTATCTGTTATCTACGCCAACCGGTGACGGTACATGTGGATTCCATTGTCTGCATACCATCTATTCGTACGCACACCTATGCAATCGTCGCATTTTATAGCCACTTCCGCTATTCTCATTGCAAGTTTCAAGTTGAAGGTTTATCAAGCCTAAGTGCAGTTATTGTTATTACTCCTTCAGAACATCTCCTAAACAAACGACATGCAGCCAAGAAGTGTTCACTATGCTGAAGGGAAATTCAAATTTTCTTTATGATTGTAGTAAGCAGGTGAGTTCATTTTATTATTCCGTACGTAAGGGCAAATTATGCACAACAGAGTTTCTTTTTCTTCTTCGCATATCAAGGGGTGGAATTTTTAGCTACAGCAGATGAACGACTAAAACCTAATGCAAATTTCCTTCAAACGTATTTGCAAAAACAGATATAATTTATAAATAAAATTTCAATAGATTTTGAGCAACCATTTGTTTACATCAGATCTACATCAAATATCGATATGAAATTAGATCAGCTTGGGAACCTATGTCTCCAGTTACCAAAAAAAAATTCTTTGTAATTTTCCTTCAGACAATATTTGTCGAAGGTTTACCATAAGACAAATAAAATGTTCATTCATTCTTGTTTCACTTTTCTCCTCTTCTTCATTTCTTTTTTTACAAGCAACTATATTTTTTTTTAAAAAAAACAAAAAAATCCTAATGAATGAAAATCAAAAAAGGAATGTATTCCTTATTCAAGTGATTGCATGATGTATCTCCACTCACACAATTTATGAAGTTTTTAAAATTCTAAAATTAGATACATACATAGACATATATATGTATATATATAAGCATTCCTGTCCGTATGTTTATTTATAATATTATGCTAAAACTGCTCTATTTTGCGGAATTTACAAATGGGATTTGTGTGTGCTGCGGGGAAATGTTCATTTCGTAGCGTTCATCATGATATGCGTACGGCAAGTGTTAACCGTGTCGACTTGCATTTCACCACTCTCTCCTCTCAACCTAACCCAACCCAATGCAACCCATCCAACATCGTTAACGCCACATACAGTCCGTTTTCTTATTTAGATTGTTTCTCTGCTCGCAGCATCAACCCGAAAGGATTTCATTTCGATGCGTGTCTATGTTTGTTACCAGAGCCACAATCCACAACCACAAGTACGTGTGAATGTTTAAGCAGTTTCTATTGTATGCTCAACTTTCTATAACTCGTGGGAACCAGAAAAGTTGTGTTGCTGACTTGCCACACTTTGTTTAAAAAAAAAAAAGAAAATAAAAAAAATAAAAATGTGCTGATATTACTCTTTTTCTTCTCCTCCTTTGATTCTATTTCACTTTTATTTACAAATGAAAATTTCATTTATATATCGTATTTGTTTCCGTGTGCATCTTCTCGTCCATATACAATCATTAGTTCGTTGCGCAATTGGGAAATAAATAAATGAAAATATCCTGGAAATTACTCGGGTAAATCTTAACTGGTTCCAAATAATGAATAGAAATCCAGCAGAAAGTGAGCCTTCGTTTAATAAATTAAATCAACGAGAATGCCAAAAATTCATACAGCAACAAAACCAACTATGTGTAACAAGAGTACACCTCGCTTCCTTTGATAATTAGTGACTGAATCCAGGATATACGTCCTAGAAAAACCAATATTGTCCTTCCAAGGGAATAAAAAAAATGCCTTGAATTTTCAGCTTATGTCTGTGCATAACATGAATTTTTCTTTTATTTTTTTTCTTTGGCTTTGCTTTCATCGTGTAGGACATTATACGCCTATCCATGGTTGATCATCAACATTTTCATAAACTGACCCGCCAACAAAACGTATAGAAGTCTACTTTTAATCTTCTGCGTAGTTTTTTTAATTCAATAACCAAGAATGGGTTACAAGCGATTCCTCTTATTGCAGTTACGTGTTATTTCTTACAT
The DNA here is from genome assembly GCA_001077435.1 of Glossina morsitans morsitans. NCBI lineage: Eukaryota > Metazoa > Arthropoda > Insecta > Diptera > Glossinidae > Glossina > Glossina morsitans. The sequence goes on along the minus strand of CCAG010009269.1, from coordinate 45,158 downwards.
TCAAAGGCAAAAATGTTTTCCGTAAAAGATTTTCTGCTGATCTTTGACAAAATTGCCCTAAGTAATGTTCTTCAGAAGACAAAATATTTAGGTTGTTGTGTAATTAATACTTAAAAAGTTTACTTTTTACACCTTGCATAATATACGGCACAAAGTGTACCAATACAAATTATGTGCCGATGTACGTAATCTCAAAAATGGCATAAGGCACAAGCATATTTTATTCGACTAATCAAATAAAAATAATTTTTTGGATAAATTGGAGACTTCCTATTGCTCTGATATTAGTTCGCAAATATTTGTTTTTTATTTTTTGCATTTTTTATCTAAAAATGAATCCTGTTGGGAATAAAATGAAACGGCCCCCTTGGATAGCAATATTTTATATATCGCAGTCTTCTTCGAATAAAGATTGTGCACCTTTCTAATATATCTCTAAGAAAACAAGTAAGAACATTACGGTCGGGCAAAGCCGAGCATTGTCTAACACAATTCTTATTTTTAGTATAAAACGCAAAAATTATATCTTGTTTTTATGTAAAGGCATATTTTTCATGTGCGTATGTATGGGGAAGCGGGCCCAAAACGCAATCTAATGTAGTACAAATTCAATCCTTACTTATGTCCGGATCAAAAATTAGGTGTAGATGGTCCAAATTTTGTGGGGTTCACTTTTGTATGAAATTACTATAAGGTTATGGGTCAATTTTCATCACCACATATTAAAACTTAGACTTTTTTGCTCCACAAAGGATCAATTTTCGTGAAAATCCTTATAAGGATATGAAGCAAAGAGTAGGCCGAGACGGTCTAAATTTTCTAGAGTTAATTGTTTTATGTTAAATAACTATTATGATATAATTTTCATCACGAAGCATTGAAAATTTTACCTTTTTGTTGAATAAACTTCACTTTCATTGTACGAGATTGTGTTCAAAAATTGCCTCATACGGTCCAAACTGCCGAAATACTGCTCTTTAACGAGTTTTTACGAGCAATTTTTGTTCATATAACATGGGAAGTGGTCGAAAAAGTGGACCGATCCGAAACATTTCCAATACCGTTCGTCCTTGGTCACGTCATTGGACCAAATTTCATCAAAATATTTCAAAAATTGCGACGTGGAGCTTGAACACAAACCACATGGACAGACATCAGACGAACAGACCAATTTAGATTAATTCCGATTATAATTCTGAATCGATCGCTATAATAAAAGGTGGGTCTATTTTACGTCCTTCTGCGTGTTGCATACGCCCGCATTAACTTAATATACCGTGTACCACAAGTGGTGTAGGGTGTAACTAGCGATAAATAATACTTTCACATATGGAGCTTAACGCAGATGAACAAGGCCATTTTTTGAACTCTCTCTCTCTCTCTCTCTCTTGAGATAGACTCACTTTCTATTACACCAAGGGTTTCTATTGACTGCTGTTCATTTTTGTCAGACTGCCCGACTAATTTTCTTGTGTTCAGCCTATATGCTGCAAATGTGAAGATGAACACTATCGGAAATGATGCGGATTGGAACACTTTTTCGGTCACTTCTCATATAAAGCTTTATTTTGAAAAATCGTTATACGAATAACTATAGGGCGGAGTGGACTACGTAATTGCGGGTAGTGGGCCACTATAGTGCATTTAATTGTTTGCATATAAATCGCGTGGCCTCTCCAACTTGAATAACAAATCGGTCTTGTGTTTATTTCTAACCTAATGCTTATGCTATTAAATATAAATCAGACTATTGCACCACCACCACCAACGAAACTTTGTCGAGCTTCAAAATGCAAGAAAAAACAACGGAAGGAATCTTTAAAGGTATTTCCGCTAAATTTCAATTGGTGGAAATTTTACTGCACTTGAGACAAAGAGCCTGACTTTTAACTATTTCACCCTACGTTTAATTAATCGTTAAAGTGAGAAAAATGTGACTAACAAAATGAAAGGAGACATTTGGGGGAACTCAATGAGCTATAATGATGATGATGATGAAAAATTTATGTTTTTGATACAGAGTTCATTTTTCTCTCCCTTTTGTTAAACATGTTTTGCATTCGGAAACGAAATCATGTGCAGGGAGAGAAAGGGCAAATTGCGATAACTAGAATAATTAAAAACAAACTTTTTAAAAGGTAATAGATAATAAAATTAAAAAATTATAAGTTGCTCTCTTAGCAGAACAGGCAATATTATGTTATTAAAATCTCGTAGAGTGAGTGTGCATGGTGAGAAGGAGAGAGAGACGGAGAAGAAAGGAAAGCAAACGTTAAATGTTATTCCACTAAACCAATGAAATATTTACGGAATTGTGTTTTCAACTAGGACTTAACTAGTCAAACCACAACAACAAGAACAACAATAGCAACAACGGCAACGGCAACGGCAACGGCAACAATAACAATGAAAGCAAAATATCTTTAAATGTATCCAAAGGTTACATTCGTTTGTTGCTGCATCAGAGGAATGTGTACATAAGTTTGTGGTTGCTCGGCTTATGCTAATAGTCTGAGATTTAATTAACATCTTAATTGCATTATCGTGAAGAAGAGAATGAAGTAGACAAAGAAAGCGAAAAAGAAGTCGAGCAAAAACAAACGTTCAATATAATAATTAGACAAAACATTTGAAAATTAATTAACATCTTTTCGAAGGACAAACATTATTAAAAAGAAATACTGAGCAACGTACAGCATGTCAGTAAAAGCAATGCTTCAGAAATTATAAGGAAAATGATGTTCAGCAAACCAGATGTATTTAATTAAATTTTTTTTTCTTACTTCTTTGAAAAGCAGAACAAGAACAGACTAAAAGTAAGCTTTACATGAAAAAAACAACAAAAAAATAAAATAAAAATAAAAGTAAAAAAAAAAAACAATTGCACGCATGGCTGTGCATAGGTATGCATAGGTAGGTACGGAAGTATGTGTATTGCGTGGCATTGCGAACTCACTCACCTATAACCCGAATTCAGCTGCACCTCACCAATCGCAACATTTTCGAATTGAGCAGGATTCGCCGTCCAGCGTGCCCAGTAAAATGTGAAGTCATCGGCATCATACTGTTCTGTGAATCTGCATTTTAATGAGAGATCTGTGTTTTCTCGTGTATCGAGGGATTCATCAGCTTGCGTAATGGACAACACTGCAACTCCTATATGAAAGCAAACAAAGAAAAAAAAAAAGAAAAATTCTTTTTACAAAGAGAACAAACAATGTAAACAATTAAACTAAAGTGTAAGAAATAAATTTTTATTTATTTTCATAAAACTTTACACTTAAAGGCTTATGTACAAATTTGAGTGCGCGCTTTAAGGTCTGCAGCATTTCTAAAATGGGAAAAATAAAAATTATATTTACTTTCGCTGGATGTTCTTTCGCTAGATTTGAACGAATCTACTGATCTCTTCATTCTAACATAAAAGAAGCAAGAAAAGATTCCTATAAAGTAGAGAGAGAGACATGTGTAGGTCAACTGGACATATCTATGTAACTTCTTGTGTAGAATATAAACAAGGAAGAAAATTATATTCTGCTCGGACCGAATCTCGCATGCCCACCATCATTAAAATCTTTGCGCTCCACACACTCTTATTTATTGTCATGAAGAAGTGAACAGGATAAAATATATCTTTCACTTTTGACTTCTTGACTAGAAGGTATTGGTAAAAAAAAGAAACCTACCACGTCGTGACGTCCATAATATGTGATACCCATATTGCTGGTATTATTAAGAAAAAACTAATCCACCAAATCGTCGTGTTCACCATATTTAGGAATGTACGCAATAGTTTTAAACGTTTTCTGTCTTGGTTAGCTTATGATTAATAAGCAGAAAACCTCATCAAAGTCAAAAAAAGAAAATTTTAGTCACTTGTAACTTTCTGAGGGTATTGGCCGAATAGCTGGGTTTTTCTTAAAGCAAATGTGGAAAATTTCAGCCTTTTATCATTCACAGTTAGTGAATAATGGCTAAGAACCCAAACACTTTTGCTTACAAAAACGAAGTATTGCTCAGTTTATTGAGTGCTCTGACCAATTTGGCCGATTTTCAACACCAACCTACGTGCAAAAAGCCAGAAGTATGTTAACAACACACACCACACAAGCACACAGGCGGAGAGACATGGCTTAATCAGAATTTCGTGCTGACCAAGAATATATATACTTTATAGGGTCTCTGAAGCTTGCTTTTACGTATTGCAAGTGTTATGATAAAATTAGTGTGCTGTTACCCTTATTTACCCTTCCTTAGTGGGGTATGAAAATGTATAAAATGAGATTTATTGGACAAGGATTCGGTAAGTTGATGGACATTTGATTACAGTAATGAAAAGTCATCATGAAGTCGACGGATGGACTTATAGATGTTTTAGGTGAATTTATGTAACTACCGATTCTCCTCTCTTCGAAGTCACGAAATGCAACGCCCTGCATTTAAAAACTGCAAACCGAGCTATATATAAAAAAGAGCCTGCGGATATGGAATCAAAAATATTTTATATGGACGTGTCGCCGACCTCTGCTGAGTTTCACGGCTCATCTGACATAATTTTTTTTTTTTTTATTGATAAGGCGCCTTGTTATAGTGCACCCGCCCAGCCGTCCAGCTATAAGCCAAACAACCAAGTAACTTTTAAGAATGTTACCGCAAACGTACCGCAAAGTTCTCAGTCATTTGATGACGGAGTTGTTATCAGTGAGGCACTGTGGAAGCTTGAAATGGAAGGCAATGAAAGTAAAAATAAGGCTCTGATACAATCCGGTCGTCTGTAGGGGATAGACACCTGATAGGAAGGAAAAAATTGTCGGCTGAACCAATGAAGATTTAGACATCCAGTGAATTAGAGGCGTCCTTGTCTATTGTTCAGACATAGACGCATAGCCAGGCAGAGGGTCGCGCTAACGTTCAAAGTGAACGTCTGTATATTATCCTCTTCAAGTTTCGTTCGGTGATGCACTATTTATTATCTCCAGTGAAATGAGACAAGAGAGCAGCTCGTGTAGTAGATGCTCCTAGGGTTGTACAATACTACGATTTATGAAGAAATTAGTCCATGAAAGAAAAATATAATTCTTTTCCGCAATAATCCCTTCCTACTCTAGTATTGAATCTATCGCATGAAAGATAAAAAACAAGTAGAGTACCAGGTAAACAGATCCAGTTCACTCGATTCGCTTTTACCTGCGTTAAAAGTAGATATATTTTGACACCACCACTGGTTAAATTCTGTAATAAATAAAACTTTATGCCTTCCTTCCATGAAGAATAAGGCCAAAGCGGCGTTTTCCTGAAACTTATATGATCACCTATTGGTCTTTGTGTTACCCTATGGAGAAGCCAAGGGTTTTTTTGATTAATTGAATATATTTGTATGTTGTATAATTTAATTTCCCTTGAAATGGAACATATTTCCACCATGAAAATTGAATTCAAAAGAAAATCTTGTTATGAATACAGTGTATATGCAAAAAAATTTAATATACTTTATGCCTTTTCATCTTTTCAACGTTACGAGCAGTTTTCATGTTTCATTTCATTTTTCTTTTTTGATATTCTTTCTATTTTGACCCCACAAAATATATTAAATTAATATGTAATCAAATAATCGTTGCCAAGAGAACAGATCATCGGCTACTTAGTGAAAGGGAAAGAATAAAAAAAAAATTCGTTTCTTTATAAAATCCAAACTGACTAAAGAAATTAGTGGGGGGAAAACGATTGATTGGTTTACATGAAATGTTAAGGATTTCAATTACTTGATTATTGGAATTCCTCTTTAAAGTGTACTCACTTTTATTTTCGTCCTTTTGTATATAAATCATCATTCGATGCAATAAAATGATTAAAAACAAGACAGAAGGTATCGACATATATATATATATGTGTGTGTGTGTACGGCTTAGATTGAATCTTATAATAGTCACTACTCATTAAGTTTCATTGTCGAGAAAGAAAAAGAAGCTTCCGAGTATCAACAATGGACATCTAACCATCCATTTTTTGCTCGTAATTTGTATAGAAGGAGATAGTTTCTCTTTTATAGGTAGCTAACTATTAGGTGCTATTCGAAAGTAGACGCAAGTCAATATTGGTAAATATTTTCAACAATGAACACATTTTTAGTACTTCCAATACGCAAACATTAATTGCTTTCGATGCGCATTGCAGCTCCCCCTTCAGCCCCTTTTACAGTTTATCAAAGTTGTCTGCTCCTTCCTCCATTCTTTCCTCGATTGATGTAGAATTGACCAAAAGGAAGAAGTATCATATATTCTGCATTGAATTGAGGTAACATGATTCGTCTTCAGGTCAGCCTGTTCAAAATGGCCCGAATCGAACTATTAACGTCCACTTTCCACATAACGTTTTGTTTTGAAAAAATTTTTATATGAAAAGAATTTTCTATTTTTTATATATTACGACGACCAATTCAGAACAATATTTGGATATGCTGCATAAAGATAAAGGCTGATAGCTGAAGGGATGGGATCATTTTATGAATTCCCTCTTATAAGCGCCCTCAGAGAACATTTACTTAATGTCTAATATTTAGTATTTTATGATGAAAATCAACCCAAAAGCCGATAATTTTACATACCGACTAACCCTTCTAAATATGAAGCAAATTGATCTATTTTTTGGACCTCACCCCCCCACATAAGTGTTCTCTCGAAAAGTATGCCTTCATTTAGCAAAAAGATCTAATATTTGTGACTTCATGGTAAAAATATTGGTAAACATCAGAATACCAGAATATTGATGTCAGAGTATATAACATTATCCAATATCCAATGTAAGAATATTGGAATATAGACGTCAGAACATCAGAATATAAGAGAATCTGAGTGTCAGAACATCAATCTATGGGGATATAAAAGGTAATTTATGACCGGCTTTGACTTGCGGTAGCATGGTAGCTTCTTTCTCTTTGCTTTAAACGACATTTTTCTTTCTTTGAGAACTCGTCCTTAGCCGATTTTCAATGATATTACGTGGAAATGACAATCGCGGGAACACCACAGTAGATCTGAGAAAAATTTTTTTTTGAAAAATTTAATGAATTTTCTAACAGAGAAAACTTTTAAATGTTATCGCATGCAATAAATACCGAAAGTAGTTAATATATGTTTGTGGTGAGCAATAATGATCGCAATCTACACGAAGAATATGCTGGAACCTTGCATTCTCATTTAATAAGCTTATGATTTAAGCTTGAGAAAATTAATTAAGCACACACGGTCACATAATTAGTGAAGCGTTATTATAATAGATGCTTATTGTTTCTTATTGTTGCGTACGCTACAGCAACGATATTTGGCTCTCTTATTATAGTAGTAACTAACAATAGTTAAAATAAGTAGCATCAAGCAATCGTTGTTGATATATGCTTGACAATCCATGCACAATGCACAGGGCGAGAGAGCTGGAACACGATAGAGGAGGAATTGGGGTTTTTCAATAAAAAAAAACTATGTCTGGAATGTGTTTCTGTGCATTTTAAAGAATGTATCGAAACATCTGAGTAAATATTTCAAAGAATTTTTGTTATTTATTGAAGCTTCTTTTTTCTTCTTTGCTTTGTAATAAAAAATTGGATCATAATGTATTTTTTGCATTATAAATGCTTTAAAAAAATAAAAGCAACTCATTTTTGAAAATATTTCTAAAGAAGTTTGATTTTTTTATTCATGCACATATATATATGTCTACGTATATATATATATAGATATATGCATGCTTTATCATATTGAAGAAAATGTTTATAAAAAGTGCATTTATGTGGAAATATTTATATTTACATATTAATCATCTTTAGTTGAAAAATGATTGCGAAATGTATTATATTAAGAGCTCCAATGTTGAGAAAGGGAAAATATTTTTGTCAGAAACTTTTGAATGAAAACAACCGTAATATGTAAGGTGAAGAAGAAGCTCTTAACAATGAAAGCAATATTCATATAATAAATGCTTATCATAGGCGAATATATCTATATATGCATATCTGATAAGATTTCAAATGTTTGCTTTTAGATGTGAGATGCAGAAATAACATTTTGTTTTGTTTGCCTTACTTACAAAGGATGCGTGCAACTTACAAGATATCAATTGCATTCAAAGTTTCAATTTTTGTAAAATCGACATGAAAATTAAATTTTCTTCATTTAATTCGAGTTCAAACACATTATTATTTTAGGATCGGCATTTATTAAATTACTTCATAAAAAATGACTAATTAAAGAGAAGAACTAAATGTTAAGTAGAGAAAATTGGTTTTTCAAAAAAGAAAGAGACCTCGTCTTTGATCAAATCTCGTATACCGACTGTGTTTTATCAAAGAACTTATTATTCTTGTTTCTATTTAAATAAGAACTAAAAATATTACGGCGGGCTACGGCCTACGTTCAATACCCTACATCATCTTAAAGTTATTCATATAACGAAATTTCGATATAAATCGTTCTATGGGAAGGAGTCAAAAAATGTTCCGATCCGAATCATTTTCAATAGCGTTCATCTTTCGGCCAAAGCATGGTGGTATACTAAATTTCATAAAAACTTGTGAAAAATTGCAATCTGTAGGTTGAAGAGAAGAAAACAAGAGATACCGACGGACGGCCAAACTCGACATAAGAAAAGGTACGCGTATCCCAAATTCTACTGCGGACTGCACGCATTTAATTTACTTGTCCAACAAGTGGTGTAGGATATAATAACTATAAGTAAACCTCGTTGCCTCATAACGATCTACCTTTCATAGGAACCCCACAAAACCTTAGATGGACCATACATCTAGGCCTATGCCATTTAAATTTATAATAGAAAATTTGTGTGTCACATCAAAAAATACTACGCATTATACTTTGTCTTTTTTTTCACTCAGAATGTGCTACGATAAAAAGGTATTTTAACCTTTGTAGTAAAAGCGTTTAAAAAAATGTCCACATTCACTTAATGTGTCAAAATACTGTTTTTCACAGATTTTTCTCGAGAAATATTAAGCAGGCAAATTTTCTTCCATCCGTATATGACGAGTGGGTCACCAAAAAGACATAATCCAATCTAATTTTCAACACCGTTCATTTCAGAGCCAAATCTTGTAGGTTGCGTTGCCACATAGCCCAGGCAGTTAAGAGCCACGAGTATTAAGTTGGTGTTCTCGCATATTTGCTCGTTACTATAGTGAGTGCCCATTCGGTAGCAGCATACCACTTACTAATTGAGCAGACACACACTAGACTGCGGTCAGTCCGTGCTATCCCCCTATCTTCTCCCACTTCTTTCTGATCGTCACCTTGTTATACATATAGATGTCCTTTCCTGAATGATTGGTCCTATTATGAATAAAATTTCACGGTACTGCATGCATACACCATGTGAAAGAAGCAAAAAATTGAATTAGTGGCTTTTATACTTGGGCGGCTATAACTGCTGCCCAAGCGTTAATGCGCAGTTAAGCGCAAAGAATGTGATTCAAAAAATGATTATGAGACGACAAGTATTATTTAAAAAAAAAAAGTAGGGAATAAGTCATTGTAAGTATTGAATATATTCACAGAAGCTAAGTACGCCCATCGCACCAGCGATATGATTGAAGCCACAGTTCCTGTGATTTTGTAAGCCTTACAGAGACAAATGTAAAAGAACTGACGACGACTGTTAAGGAGACAGGCATGGCTCAATTGATTTGAAAATTTCAAACTTTGACAGATTTTTGAATTACGTATCAAATTTGATGTCAAATTTAATATACACTATCCTTGTGTTAGCAGATGGCAGAAACTATACTTTGTGGTGTAAAGAGCAGAGAGAGAAGTGAAATGAAATGCTAGTAAATTTATCGAAGGAGTATATTTTTATTTACAGACATCTTTTCTGGCAAAAAATTACTCACCCACAAATGTATATTTTTATAAACACATACTTATGTGTTTGCACACACTTTCACTCATGTTTAATGTCTTATGTGCTTTAGATTGTTGTCGATAGAAAAGGAAAAGAGAATAATAAGGAAAGAAAATCATTTTGAAAATGTTTTTAGCATTTAAGAAATTTATTGCTTGAAATTTCATGTAAATAAAATATTAGCCAAGAAAAGCATAGAAAAGAACAATTGTTCTTTTAACAATAAATTATGTATGCAGATATATTCGCAATAGTGTGTATTATGTTCGTAAGAGATATTATAATAAATGCTTAAAGGATTAAAATATTTACATAAAGTGCTTATGGTGGAATTTGCCAAAAAGCTAAAATTGATCTAAGTACCTAAAGTTTTTTGTTTTTTTTTTTCTCTCTCAAGTCTTATCTGCTTATTATTTTGCTAGAAAGTAACGATAATTGGAAGAGACTTAAAATATTAAATTCAATGCAAAGTTTTGAGGAGAAAGGAGACCGCGTTTTTGTTGTACACCTTTCTATTGCAGTTTGGAAAGTTTTTAGAATACATGAAGTGAGCAAAAGGCTGCAGGCACTGTAACGTCTGTTTATGCGTTCGCTTTTCTGTTATTGTTATCGCACACGATCACGCCACCCGGTCGTAAAAATATACATAAAAAAAAGCTGACATTAACATAAATGGTTAAGAAATAATAAAATAATTTATCATCAAGATAATGGGAGTTCGATTTGAATTTAACTGACAACGATATTTGCCTGATGATATATAATACTGTGTTCAAAAACTAAGACCAAGTTTCAATTTAAATCATTATTTTTTCAGCTGCGCTTATTGCTGCGCGCACGGCATAAAAATTAGTTTTTGCAATTCTTACAATTTGTAATTTTGTTGAGCAACGAAGTTGCCTGAAATTTTATTTACGAGATGGAATTTTTTGTGCAAATACGTTTGTAATGTTGCAGAGAGCCTTTGATGAACGGATTTTGTCGAAGAGAAATGTTCACAAGCGGTATGAACAGTTGAATGAAGGTCGCGAGGGGGTTGAAGACAAAGACTACCATCGACCCCTAGCGATGGATGCCACGCCTACCAAATATCAAAATCCGTCGAGTAACAAATATAGACCTTGCAGACGCGGCTGATAGTGTAAGCGGATCATTCAACAACATTTTAGAAGGTTTTTTGAGCGCAAAACGCAGAAGATCTCGATTGCTGCCAAAAACAATCAATTTTTTTGAAAAGGAGGCCCCAGTTAAAATCCGTGGGGAAATGACATCTGTGTACCAATCGGCCATTAAATGAGACTGGGCTCTGCGCATACCACCAGGAATCAATCTACCAATCGAGCGAAGATCATGCAAAAGCTGAATCGAGGCCAAAAAAAATCACGCCAAAATCGTTCCAAAATCAAGGTAACAGTAACAGTAATAGTTTTAAGACGACGTACTATTAAATACCCTACACTACTTCGTTTAATATAGTTATTTAATATAAGGTGTTACATGGGAAGTATTCAGAAAAATGGTGCGACCCGAACCATCCTCAGAAATGTTGGTTGTTAAGCCAAAAATATGTCATTGCAATTTTTAGGTTGAACGATACGACCGGGTGGACAGAGAAGCTTAGAAAGAGCATCATTTCGATCGGTTTAGATATAATAAAATAAGAGTATATCTTAAGTCCTTCGGGAAGTCGCGTACATCCCCATCGGCTTAATATACTCTTTTACCACAAGCGATGTACAGTATAAGAAAAAAAGACAAGGGTTTTGTGCTCTGCCTGCAAACATTTGCAAAATAGCTTAGAAGCGAAGCCAATCATCGCCAAGAATTGCATTTTTCCATGCATTCACTAGAAAATTGCGCCTCTATTAGCCAACAATTATTTTCATTGGCTTCGTGGTATCCGAATATTTAAGATGTGTGCCTAAATTATTCTTCTTTGTTGGCTGATGGCTTTTTGCTTGCAAAGCAATACAAATTAAACGCTAAAATTGGTCTGATGCCATTCTCCGCTGATGTATAAAGTATATAAGAAGAAATGATTAGCCTTCAAGATAAACATGAAGGGTGTATGTACACATAGATTTACACATACATGCACATATATACATATACATATAAATTTTTTCATTTTGGCTTTGAATTATTCTAATGACAGGATGCTAATGAACGTAATAATGATTTTGGAAAGTATCCAGTTTTTTGTTTCTTCTTCTTTTTTTCCAGATTTAACAAAATTCATACGAATCCAATAAAATTTATCAACAGTTTCTGTTTTGTTTATAATTCTTGTTGCATATCACAATCGCAACTAAACCGTTATTCGAAAAAAGAACTTCGATTGATGGAAGATTCACTGTATAGTTTGCCCGGGTGGAATATAAATGGTAGTAAAAACAATTTCTTAATTATGCATACAAAAGATATGATGAGCAAGAAATATTTAAGCTTAGGTTTTATTCACTTGCTTGATGGCGCAGGTCCACAATATTCTCAATAATTCATTTCGCGGGTAATGTGTGCGTAGAAGTAACGGGCCAGTGTATATAATTACACGAAAAAAAAAAACAACAATCGTTGAGTGCGCTATAGTATGGTTTCTGTATGCATTTAATGTGAAATACAGGAACTACTAAGCTTTAAATCTCTAAAGATTTCGTAGATGCGTCATTAGAGTAATCTTGGGAATTAATGTTTTAACCGCGTTTTAGTAAGCTCAAGACTTGTCGACAATTAGCAGATTACCTAAAAAACCACACCCATCCAAAATCGATTGAGTATGATCAACTATCTCATTGTCCATTATCGAGCACACGTTTTGATTTTATACAAGCGCTTAGTTGCTGGGAAGCTCCTGTTCAAAAGCGCTACTCTACTCGCGAAAATTGTTTCTGAAGTTTTCCCATAGCTTTGACAAACACAGCCCCCACCCAAGTATTTCTTGTATGATTGCAAATTATTATGAATATCTCGAAAGCCGCTTCAATGTGTGATGTGTTTGCAAGCGGTTCAAGGCCTTTTTCATATCCTTATCAACTGCATCTAAAAGCCAAGCACTTTTAAGGACGATATCCATTGCGTATGTAGCGTACCTTAAGGACATGTAACATCCAGGAGATATCTGCAACAGTGCAGAGATACTAGTAACGCTATCCACATGTTACGACCTTAACAATTCAAGTAAAAATATATCCTTTTTCTTTTGTTTTTCGAGCAGCCAATTAGACGATTTCCTGTATATGTATAGGTGTGTTTGTCGTAAGAGAAAGGGAGAAAAGAGAGCATTTGAATTTGAGAGGATTTGAAAGTCACAATATCTGGAACTACAAGTAAATTAAGCCGAAGGCTTGCAGTGCGATGCTATGCGGTGAACGTGAAACTTTAAAACATCCAGACAGCCGATTAGGTTTACTAAAACATTGAATTGGTGGACAACTCTCTGTCAAGTGCGTAGAACGCTAGGCCTCACCGCAGAAAAGCACACGTTAAGCCGACGCTCAAAAGTGTCATGGGCATTGGACGCTCTTTTGCCACTCGTAAGTGTATGTACGCCTTCACATTCTACTTGTGCTTTAATCTTCACCAGGTCTAGGTGGTGCAAATGATGCGAATACTAATTGCAGTGAAATTAATTTTGCGCTACTGTAAAGCATATAAAGCTTTGAATGCTTCTTTCCACACTTCGAATACATGTTTCGTCCTAAGTACAGATCAATAATGTATATATACATCCCGAAGGACTTGCTCGAAATATTGTTGTAACGTGCATGGGTACAGAAGAGTTAAAATTTGCAAAAATCTGAAAACCAGGCATCTATCTATCCAGTTTCTCATAAACGTGTCGCTATGAAAAGTAATCTGAACATTTCCGTACATGACAATCTCCAGACAGACTCCATTTCGAGTGCGTTAGTATGATGAGCATAACTTATAAGACAAAGAATAGCTTGTATCCAAATCCAATATGTGGTAGACTTTCAGTTGTATTTAGTATAACATTTCAACCGGATTTATGAAATGGTTTGCTTTTCATTTCACTTTAAACCACTTTTCATTTCAATCAAACAAATTTTAGTAGAGAAAAAAAAAATTAAAAGAAATACCTTAAGAGTTTGAGTCTTAGCCAAGCAACCGCAAAAGTTTTAAATTAATCTTCATAAAATGAATTTGCTTCCGTGCTATTGTTGATTTAAGAAAATAAAAGAGAAACATCATAAATCTGGGCCGAATATCTACAACAATTTGTTAAAACTTGTTTTAAAGAAACTTTCAACAGAGAGAATGACCGACTGGCTCGGTCTCTTCAACTCAACCATAAGTATATATACAAATCCAGTGCCATTACCATCACCCAAATCCATTTCACTACTTCTCATACAGCAATTGTTGGCATAATAAAATTTAGTTAATTTGTTAATAATCCCATTAACACATGTACAAAATATCTATGTATTAATATGTATGTATGAGAGAGAGAGAGAGCTTTTATTAGCACAATGATGTATAAAAGTAAAAAAAAAAGTACCAAGTGAATCTTATGAAAAATGGTTGTTTACGTTGCCTAAAACGATAATTAAGATTTGCTTTAAATGCAAGGAATGAATGAAAAGAAATTAAAGAAGAAAAATTGTTGGTAAAAATTATCAGCAAAAACGAATGACTACGAGAGAACGATGGATTACGGCACTGCTTTGCGTTTATATAAGAAATACCTCTTCTCACATGGGATAGTTAAAAAAGTTGAAAAAGGAGAAGGGGAAGAGGGAAGGGATGGTAAGACGATGAGGGCAAGAGAGGGGATGAGACGAGAATGATGCGGGAGAAGCTTGCCGGTATTAATGTATAAGAAGAAATGTCTCTTGCTGCCGCCAAGAATTTATGTTGAAACTTTGCCGCATTAAAAAGATTTAAAAATTTTTGTCGTCTTCTTCTTATCCTTTCTGATAATTATTATTACAGTTGTTGCTGTTAAGTTATAAACTTAAACATAAAACAGACTTTATCATCTCTATGACTTTTGAAGCGCATAGCTGTAGCATTGAAGTGTGTTAGTCAGTCGTAAGGAAACAGCAACGACATCTGCTAGTTAAACATTGACTTGAATATAACTATGCCGCTGAAGATGACGAAGCTGCTGCCGTTACTGCCGCTGTTGCTAATGCTGCTGTTGAACGTCGCTTAGTTCGCTCTGAGTTGCTCTGATTTTATGATGCGAATGACAGTAAAGGATTTAATAGGAAAACTTTTCCCAAATTGGAAAATTATATTTATACAACACTATCAGATAGATGCTGGATAACGAACAAATTATTATTAAAATAGAAAAAAATCATGACAACGTTGCATTTTGGGTAGAAGAAACATAGAATTTATTATACATTTTTTTTTTTATTTTTTTTTTTTCTTTGTGAAAGAATGAGAAATTTAAGAAAACGGACGAAACAAAATACGAAAATTTCGTTATAATTTCCGTTTAAGCGAGAGAGAAAAGAAAATGAAACGAAAAAGTTTCCAAGAAAGAAAAGGAAATGAAAACTCGGAACGGCAGCTGCCGCTGATGCTAGTTTTGAAATGTCAGCGACATTGAAAGAGAAACAGACACAGATGAAATGCAGATTGTGTTACCATGTGGAAAATGAGAAAACGTTCAAGCGAGAAAAGTGACATTTGTAACTGAGTGTCTTACACTGCTGTTACTGTGTAACTTCCTTTTCCTCTATCTATCTCTATCTCTCTATCTCTCTCTCTCTCTCTCTCTCTCTGTATCGCTCTCTTTTACTTTTTCTCTACTTCGCACCCCCCTTCTCCCCCTTGTTTTTGTCTTCGTTTAATTCCTTTTTTGTCTTCTCTTCCATTTCGTTCGATTTCATTTGTAATTTTCCACATAATAAGAAAACTTTTAAATAATTCATTAACAATTTTCAAGTGTGGATGTATTGCGATAATAAAAATACAATAATAACAACGCAAACAACAACAGCAAAACCAAAAACAGCGTAACCGCAACAATGAATGAGTTACGAACAAAGGATATTGAATCATTAAAATTTCAATATCTCACCTCAGCGAAGCTCGTAAAGAAAATACTATTCATTAAATATTGTACATTTTAAATTAACATAATTATTGTTAACGTTGTTATCGTCATCATCATTATCATTATCATCATCATTATTATTATTATTATTATCATTATTATTATTATTATTATTATTGTATATATATATATATATACGTGTATATACCGTATATACATATACATATATGTAAATAGGGGGAGAATGTGGTTGAACTGATATTAATTGCAATGCATAAAATTATTTATACGTCCAGATAAGATGATGTTCATGATACTGATGATGATGCAGCGTTCGTTTCGGTTCTGCTCGGTAATGAGAATGCTTATGTAAATCCAAAAAAAAAAAAGAAACAAAAAAATAAATTCAATGGACAACAAATATACGGGCAATGCATCACATCATGTCCACTTAAATTCAATAGCGTATTTTATATGTATTTAAAGGAAAATATTGTCAACTTGTTTATTATATTTACTATAATCTTTATGACCAACGCTTTAGGAAAGCCAGTGTACATATTTACTTTTATAATGAGCGTCAGATCTGTTGGACGGGTGAAGTCGGATCACAACGCTTTCCAAAACTCTTACATGAATGGAAATTCGGATAGAAAGCTAAGAGTAGACGATGAATAAAAACTCGACTCGATTGTACATTTTTTCTCTCTTTCGCTCTCTCTCTGCTGCAGTAGCTTACAGATGTGTTTAACGTTTGTTTTTTGTTGAGGTTATTTTGTTTGTTTGTAATCGATTTCTAGTGAAGGAGCGCTACATGTTTACAAACAGTTTAAATTCGTTTTCGATCAGTGTGACTTTAAGTTAGTTAGCACCAACTCGGCATCTTTACAATCGTTCCGAGAAGTGAACAACGAAACATGTTATTCCATTGAAGAACTTCATAATATTTCCTTTGCTAATAAGGCACCCAAACGCAAGCAATAGCTCCTCTTACGAACTAGTTGTATAAATATTATCTCGGTCAATGATAAGAGTCACTAGTGTCAAGTTGGTCTCCGTGGGTTCAAAACTTAATGTGGGTTTTCCATGCTTGATCGTTCGCTACAGCAAGTGTCGAGGCGATGTGCACAACACTTTTTGAATGCGAGAACACATTAACTAGACTGCGGCCACACCCCCCCCCCCCCCTTCTCTTTGCCATGTCCAATTATCTGTTCTTTTTGATCATCGCCATGCCAGACATATGGTGGACATCCCCTAAGTGATTGGTCATATTAAAAAAACAAATCAAGTGTTGAGTTAAAAAATAGAAAAAACAGGTGGATAAGTCATTTTCCACCTGAGTAGTTGTAAACGTAATTGCTTTCAAAGATAACGCGTAATGTATTTATTTATTTATTTTAATGACATTGCACAAAAAATTAATTTTTATGCAATAATTTTATATTTTTATGCAATAGCAGAGAAAGTGAGTGTTAGCATCAAAGCCCATATATTCGTTAAAAATTCGATTATTAAAAAAAAAAAAAAAAAAAAAAGGAGAAATAAAAATGAAAAAAACGTGAATTCACTAGAAGTGCTCGTGATCGAGACCTGTTACAACCAACGACATATTATCCAAAGCTCTCATTTTTACTCAAAAAAAGTTTCAGAAAACCAGGTGTCCTCGATAAGTAAATGGTATTCTATTGGAAAGATGGGAAGAACATGTCATGAATCAAATATTTAAGCCGCACAAATAAATTGTAAAACTAAGGTCTTAAAGCATTAGCATATAAAGCTGTCGGCTTTATTGAAAACTCTTGCCGCACTTGAGGTTTGAACCTATGACTATTGAATTGTTAGTCGCGATCCTTTGTCTGCGTGGCCACACAGGCAGATAAAAAAATAATATTTTTTTTATGTTTCTTTTGTAAACCAAGCGTTTTTTTTTTGTTTTTTTTTTTTCTGTATATCACATGAAGCGTTCATGTGATTACATAGTTTTGCAATAAAGAACACATGATACCTAAGAATGCTGACAACAGCTCACAAAAGGTCTGCCTTTAATCATTCGAAGTCATTGACATTTACCATCAGGATAATATTTGTCGATTGCCCAGTGGAAAATAGTAAAACGACTTTCCATTTGGATTGGCGATCAAAAGTTAAGTGCACTTTGGTTAAGTTAATCCTCATTGAAATACAGATGCAAATATCGTACGCAAAACAAAACCGTAATATTATCCCCAAGTTTGCAAAGAAAAAGTCAAATTACACAAATCTAAAGCGTTAAAAGTTTTCATATCACAAAGGCATCGAGCAAGTCAGCCTTGGCCTCGTTTTTTTGGCAACACGATTGCTACTTTTGAACACTGTTCTGTTGCACTCAATTCAAAGCGAATTTTAAATTTTATATAATAATGAAAATGGAATTTTTGTTTTTTGATAATTAGGGCTTTACCGCCCGTCGACTTTCAATTGGATTCTTTTGGCTTCCAGCACAGTTTTCCATTGTGATAGATGTTGCAACAATCGCAATGTCATGAAATGTTGATAGATTCCCTTTGAAGCTTGCTACTATCCAGAAAGTATATGGATTCGTCAATAGTGGTGCGTGCCATGATATTCACTTATTGAGTGACATGTTGTAAGTTGTAGAAGTTGCACGATTTTTCACACACAGCTCGACTGTAGACCTTAACCAATATAGAATTTGCTTCAAAATAAAGATTCTTTTTTTCCAAAGAAACAGAAAACACCGTGTGTGTAGCGCGCATCAATTTCAAAACGTGTTGCGGGACGAGTAACCACACACAGAAAGTAAAAAATCAACTAATACAACTAAGGATGTAAAAATTCGCTGAATACCGCTTAACTTAACTGCACATAGGCAGTAATTTTGAAAACTTTTACCGTACAGTGTTTTAAGCGATGGTAGCCCAAGTAATACAATCACTAAAAACGCTTATCATCTATCTACCCAAAAAAAAAAGATAAGAGAAAAGTGTGCTTACGAGTCCTGGTGAAGAGCACAGGGCTATGATATTCAAAACTTTTTGCGTGTAGGTACGAAAACATTTCAATAGGATCGGATGTTAAAGTAAAGCGCTTTACAAATTGGCATAGTACCATATAAAGGATATTTCATCGACCATTTTCGCAATCTCTCAACAAGCAGAGGAAACTATTATTGATGAACTCAGTAATAGCCTTCTCACTTAGTATTTGTTTGAATTGCAAACTAGAAGTCAGTAGTGGCAGTCTCGTAGAGACTGATTTATCTCATTTTTCAAAAATTGCTACGAATGTGTTTTATAACTATATTAACGAAAACCCTATTAAACATCATGCCATGCAAACGTATCCTTACCGTAGGCATATGTAAACCTACTTGTATGTAAGTGTACATATTTTTAGACATGTATTTCTATACATGTAGCTAATCGTGTAGGTTGAAAGCTGCTTGTGTACATTAACAACATGAGAGTACGTTCGATTGGATAAGTATATACCTACCTATGCACATATTTATGCATGTTGGTGCACTTGAATGCATAGAGTTTAGCATGCACATGAAAATGAACGCAATTATTACGTGAGAATTATATTAAAAGTGTTGTTAAAACAATAGCTTTGTCATTATAGTCAGACTACTACTACTACTACTACAACTACTACTACTACTATCCATTCTCACTTTAAATTCTTCCGCCGTAATCCGCACCCCATCGCAATATTCTTAGATTTTATTCTATTTTTGCAATCTAAGGTTATAAAGTGTAAAAGCCAGCATTCTTCTTGATTTTTTTTTTTTCTTTTTTGATGTTGTTATGTATGAATGAGTTGATGTTGGGAAGAATAACATTTTCAAGAAGGTTTAGCTTTCAATTCTAAACAAATGTGTTCACATGATTATCTGTAAATGTGTATTTACATGTATATATATATATGTGTGTGTGTGTTTGTCTGTATGTATATGGATACACATGTGTATCCATGAATAGGCACCTACGTTGTGTGCATGCACGCATACGCACATGTACGTGGCTGCGTCTGATTGCAAGTTTCAGCAGCAACTTGGCGTCATATAAGTTGAGGGAATTACTGTTAATTGTACGTTCAGCTTACAATTCTTTTTGTAAAGAGTTTACGTTGCTTTGTTGCTATTGTTGTGTTTGTTGTTCTTATTATTCTTATTCTTATTATTATTATTGTTGTTGTTGTTGCTATTCCTATTGTTTGCTTACTGCTGTTATTGCCACTTGTGTTGTAAACCGGCACAAGGGAACTTAATATGTTCTTCTTGAATTTTCATAAGCTTCATAATTGGATTTTAGACTTAATTTGTGATAACAATAACTGAAACAACAACAATGACGAACACAAATAATTACAGTATTTATAAAAATAAAGGCATACATGTGTGCTGTACAACGAGCGTAGTTATTAGAAAGTGTCATAAGATTGCAGTTTAAAAATGTTTCATTTAAAAAACTTTTATAAAATGGAAGACGATCATTAATAGCGATTTTGATGCTGGCGACATATGACCAGAATTGGGTTATGATCAATAATTATATGCCGCAACATTTTAAGACAACGCGCCCCTACTGTTGCTAATAAAAAATAGTCCTTAATCTTTCCGCATTCGGCATAGGTGTACTACGATATCACCTACAGCTGCGCCACTACTCGTACCTTTTTGAAGGCATCATCTTATTCATATACCGCTTTTTCTAGGCTAAAACGCTTTGCGATTTTCAGTTCCATCGATTTAAACCATAAATGGTTTTTGCATACATAACGAAAGCAGTCGTCCAGCAAATGTTTTTCTTTATAAAAAATCTTGAATCTCTGGTTGACTAACAGGCTGAACAACTTCGCTCATAACATAACAACTTGCAGAAAAAAAGTTGTAGAGATATAATCTAAGCTCGTCTTTAATATTAGCATACATTAGCCATTTTTTTTTTTTTTTCTATTTTCGAGATTCGATGCTTTACTAAAGCATACTGAAGCAGAAGAACGCGCAATTTATCATTCAAAATATTGTCCATTCCATTAGACCCCTGCTTTCTTGCATCTTTCAGGCAGCGTATGTAAGTGTTCTCACCTTTCGAGACGATCAGCAGTGGTATTCGTACAGGCCGTGCGGCATGGATCGAAACCAGTGATCGTCAGAGGACGCAGGAGAATACGGTGGGTAATGTAGAACTTTCCGTTTCAAGGTTTCCAAGCAAGTTAAGCATTGTCATCCTCTTTCGATGAATTGCAGCTGAGTGTCTTTCATTACTTAGCTTCAACGCATTAACTGCTTTCACTACGGAATGCTTGTGAATGTTTTGGACGGTTTTAATAGCTAACGGTACACTACGTAAAGCTGGTCCCATCAAATGCGAAGCAAGATCTTCGATGTCCAAATCACCATTGAAGGAAGAGCTCTGCAGACCTCTTTTTTCAGTACCATATCAAATTGGTTTTGTGTAACACGGTCTAACTAACCTTTTACTAAAGTGCGCACTTACGCGGTGCGAGAATGTCGCAAAATTGTGAGACTTTTCATAAATACGAACATTTTAAAATAATTCTCTTATACCCATGTGTGAGTAAACTTTTACTAGACTAAATTTCACTTTATGCTTTTGTTTTAGATTCGAATCGGGCTGTTAAGAAGTTTAGTATATGTTTCCATATATAAATGTAAATTCGAAATATATTGATGTACATAAGTAAAGGGTTGCGCACTTGAGCTCTTGGGTAACATTATTCGAATTGCTTTCAGTTGTAATAAGAAAATCTCCTACTGAGTAGCAGAAGTTTTCTACTCTTTGATACTTAGTGAGCTTAAAAGGAATTTACTTTCATTCTACGGATATATGAGATGCATATGAAATGTATTTTAAATTAGATTTTCAAGTTTTCGCCTTTAACTGTGTCCACGTAGGCGAGATCTCGCATTATATCAGGAAGGTCAAATTTCTTACCGACAAGTTATCATAAGTAATACAGTAAAACCTAAGCCGTGATCCACTTATTTCCTAATTTAGTATTACATAACAAACTGGCTAAGAGAAAAGTGCTTTAAAGGAATAGCTATCGCGGACTCATTACATAAGTCTTTGTGGTTTTTACACTACTCACTACACATTTGTACATAAAAACTCGTAACGCAGGAGGTGTGAAAGAGAGCGATCTTTTATTATCTCCTTTCTGTCTGCTTGATATTGGAATGTTTTACCAAAGCTCTTCAAGCGTTTTGGTAACTCCAACTGGCAAAATGATTAAATGATTAACCTTTCGCCGATCGCTTTTTGCACATTGTTTGCAACTATTGCTGATAGCAAACCGTCAACGAAAGTTTATACCCAAACACGTCCAATGCAACACAAATCACGGGTATAATCGAATTACGATCATTTCCTTTTAATTGCTAAAAATTCTTAAAAAATAAAAAAGTTGCCTGAACTCTTAACTAACACAAGAAGCAAGACATTTATTTTAGTCCTTTAAATTTTTAAGCCTTTTTTTGTTTAAGTATTTCCATAAGTACTTTACGCAAGAAATCGTTCATTGCTTTTTTGTAGTAAAGCAATTCAAAGTTCAAGTGAATAAACACTGATACTATAGAAATTAACCGAATGGATAGATTTAGAAGGTACAGAATATACAGAAGGCTGTATAACTAACTAGGTTAAGGAGGGCATCCTGCAGATAAAAGTTCTTTTAAATCTTTAATGCTTAAAAACTTTATTTTTATACGATTATAAGGAGAAAAAAAAAAAAGAAAAAAAATGAATAAAAAATAATAAAAATTTTTATTATAACTAAAATATGATAAAAGTTTTCCAGCAATTAAGTGTAAGTAAAATAAAGAGATAGCGTTGAATATATTTATAAATATGCGCACATACATACACACACACACACACACACAAGTACATGTATTAACTTTATTTTACACATTTAAAATAAGATTTACTTTGTTCACATATACAATGATAGCAAGAATTGCACAACGCATCACAACATCAACAGTAACAACAAAAATCTCTTATGGTATTTATTTAATCCTTGACATAAACTAACACATTGCTGAATAAATAAATAAATAAATAAATACATAAGCCAGCCAACAAGGAAGGAAAGAAGAAACGTTTTAAACATGTTAACATAAGAACAATATTAACGCACAGATACTGGATTATGCATCCTGGCTTATATGCATATGTATATATGTATATAAACTTAAACATATGTATATTAAATGTTTCTCACCATATCTATACATAGCAGTCGGATAAGATGGAAAAAAGCAAGCATTTGCAATTGTCAAAATATTACTGAACGTAGAGAGTCATGTTTGTCTGCAACTTTATACAAAAGTATTGTACGTACAGTACATGTCTATGCACTTCCTTAAAATCTTTATGCATGCATGTATGCGTGCACACATAGCATCGAAAAGGGTAATGGAATTCACGAACGAAGTTGAAGCTTAGGTCGACTTTAAAATTGCTTTATATGTTTGTTTAGAGCGAATTCGTTAAAACGTTAAAACGATTTGTTAAAATCGATATCATCGATATTGTAATTAATTTCTACTTACACTAAGTTTCTTATTGTAATTGCAAATTTCTTTAAACTCAAGACTTGAAAAGGTTTTCTCGTTATTGTTATTATCATTGTTATAAGAGAAGGCTTTATTCAACCTTAGCAATCAGCAGCAGCTTACTTAGAGAATGTTTTTCGAAGTGCAAAAAACTTGAAAATTCGTGTGAATATATGTATGTACATATATATATATATATATGTATGCATTTCAAAATTCTTGTACCTACGTGGTGGGTGTGTGAACTGAAATTATAGTTATAAGGATCTCTGTTTTTATCACGTTTATGCTGTCCTTGTTCGATAGTGAGGCGGTGATGGCACCCATACAAAAGCGAAGATGGAAGGAAATATTTACCATTTATAAATGTGTATCTAAGCGAATGTTTGTTATAAAAAACAAGAACACTAATACAACCACATGTGCTTAAACGTCTATGTATATATATATGTATATATATATGCATGCATGCGTATATACATTTATATGTGTGTACGTTGATTTGCTCTTTCCTTCGCATACTTGTCTATCTGTGTATATTTATTTATTTTCCTATTTTTCTTTAGATTTCAAATCTCGCTATAATGTATGAAGAAAGAGCAGCAATAGTAATAACAGCAACAGCAACGGCAACGGCAACAGCAACAGCAACAACAATAACATCACCATAAGTAACAACAACAACATTAAGTATAAAATGCATTTACTTTTTCGCTGTTGCTGTTGTTCTCAAGCATGTAATTAGAATAAAATAAACATTAGTAAAAAACTATTAGGAACAAAAAAAAAAAAAAACTAGCGCTCAGCGAAAAGGAGGAAAACATACACATGCCGCCATTGAAAAATGAGAACAAGTGCTGCTTACGAAGAAGATTTTCAGGTTCGTGGTAAATTACACAATTTTCTTACATACCTATGAATAATAAAAGTCGGAGAAAATAATCTTTTCTCTCTTCAAACATTTTTTGTTTTCTTCTTTTTTTTTTATATATTTCTTATTTATTTTATTTTATTTTTTTTTTCTCTTTTGAATTAAGAATAATATTTTCTTATTACAAAAGTTTAAGAAAAAAATCAAAAAAAAACAAAAATGCAATATTTTACAGTCGCGGTTATCGCGAAATTACTAAGTTAAAGCAAATTTTATTGTCAGTACGATCTGAAGATCGAGAAGAAATTTCAATAGTTAAAGATCAAATAAATCGTGCAATATATAGATTTAGTTGTTAATCAGGATATATGGCATTAGCTATATGATCGCTCTTTGCGAAAGCTTCGCGATAAATATTAATATCATCATTGTTGTCGTTGTTGTAATAGCGATACTCTACAGTACAGTACATCACTTGCCATATCAATTTCTAAAGACACATTTAGGTTAAGTGCTAGAAAAGAATTTGGGAAGACAAGAATATTACAAGTTTTTGTTAAAAATTTTGATTTTATTCTTTTTAGTTAAAAAAGAAAATATCTTTTCTCCATTAATAGCAAGTAGATGCAGGTTGCCTGTTTAGTCAGCTCTTTAAACGCTACAGCCTAAGCTTTCTATATAAACTCAAGTATTAATTATGCAGACATTCTTCTCTGTAAGTGACTGAAGAGGTTCGAAAATTCGGTGCTTCATCACTAGCCTTTCGAGCAATTATCCATTTCCCTGTTTTCTAGACGCTATCGCTTTAGTTCTACACAAATCAAACTATTGCTTATTCTACTATTTCTGCTTTTAAGAACTTATTGTTGCACAACGTTCGAAGAGCGTCGAGAACTCATTCTTAACATCCTGAATAGGAACACCTTTGATAAGCTTTATCGATTTCTTTTACATAGTGCCAACTAGTTGTAAGTCCGTAGAGCGAGATCTGTAATGAATGCAGGAATAGTAAGTTTGAAGGCCAGGTTACGAAAAAAGAAATATTTCTCGTACTTGAAGTTTTCAAATGCTGCCTAATATTTTTAGGACGGTTCAACCCAAGCTTTACCTCTATCCTTACCATTGAACACAAAAATGCAAATTCCGCTTAAGTCTATAAAAGAATATATTAAAACGAATGATTTATCGAAAGCGCACTCGGACCTTTTTCATAAAGAGAAAAAAATTTGATAATTTTTCGATTCGTAAATTTCGATTAATTAAAAGCATCCCAAACAACACCAGGATTCTGATCACAAGTTCAAAAACATAATCAATGTAAAGTGTGTGCGTAAAAGACTTGTTTGTTGATTTTGGAACAGAGTTCGAAAATGAGAAGAGAGAATAGAAAATGATTACCGTGAACGATTCGAAACTATTAAAATATAATGAACATTTTTATGTAAACTTTTGTGACTATCTGTTGTCCCCTACTAACGCCAATGACTGAAACCGCACCTAAAAATAAAAATTGGGTATTGGGAGGTAGGTAGTTACACAAACTTGTGACAGAATTTTAGAGTTAATCTTTAGGAAATGTTAACAAGGCCAGCTATTACGTAGAAACCCAGCTAGTGGAGAAGATCGTTTGCAAGGTAGTCCGCTGGTAGTTCATCCAATCAGAATAAGTTACGATGTGGCATTAATTTTGGGTAGAAGCGCCAAGCCTTCCTTTCTATTAACATCAATATCACTATATCGAAACCATGGAAGAGAAGAGATCTAATAAGCCAAATAAGAACAACTATATTAGATTTGTTTCCTTTATCGCCAGATTGTTCACTGTGCTGTTTACTCATTAGAACTGTCGCCTAAATTGATCGTTCGCGTAATGGCTACGTGCAATCAGTGGCTTTTGCATCCTAATGCTTTGCTTTGTATTTGAAACGAGTGAGGTGTAAGACAAACCAACTAAGAAGACAAAAACCAAAGGAGGAGCAAGGAAGAAACTGAACTCGCTAAATGCATACGTAACGTAAAAGGATATCTTAGCGACATCAGAAAATCAACGTTTGCAAAAGTCTGTTAAGGTCAAATCTTTTATTCAACCTTAATATGTTTTACTGTTAGCTTATTAAGGAGCTTGGAAAGAGGTCAATTTTCAATTTTTTTACATGCCTAAGGATCGTTACGTTCTAGTCGTCACGAACGGCTAATTCATTTAACATGAACAATGCTAAGAGGCCGTAAACTCATCATAAAGAGGATGCAATATGTCAGGATTACGTGACTTTCATATCAAAGACCATTGACGTAGTTATAGATGAAAACTACAAAGTAACTTAGAATCAGAGAAGGAAATCTTCTCACAAGTCTTAAAAGTGTGCTTTCTCTAAGAGCCTAGTACGTAATCGCCTACTCCCTTCGATTCATTAGCATACCTACGTATCTGAAAAAGTAATATGCAGTCATGTAATGCTAGTCATACACTTGGAAGAAATAGAACGTAACAAAAAAAAAAAAAAATAAATAAATAAATAAATGAAAGAAAATTCCAACAAAGTTTGTAATTATGGATTTGTTGAACGTTTTTAACACAATTTTCTTTCTTTTTCAATGTTTCTATCAACCAATACCGTATTCATGCGTTTAACATTTCAAGGAGATTTAAGTGTAAAAATTTCTTGTATACATATGCACTCATATACTCGACAAGGATAACACTTGTTGAATGACGGTTGAATTAAACATTTATAACTATGTGGCTAAATTGGCCACACAAACTTGGGAATATCAAATAAAAAAAAAAAAAAAAAAAAAAAAAAACAGTTAAAGCAGAAAAAAAAATATTCTTATAAAACCTCTTCAATTGTTATTTCAAGCATTCATCTCTCAAACCTGCACAGATGAAGATTGAAAAATATAGATACCAACAATACAGCCGCATATCTGTATATGTACATGTATATGGATTATTTCAAATTTACATATACACTCATATCTTCTTGATATCTAAGTGCGTACATTTATGGGTTCGCACGAATTTCTTTCAAAAATTGAATTTTTTTTATTTTATTTCTTACTAAAAGCTCTTTTTTTAAAAGCCACGAACGCATAATTTAACGTAGGATTATTTTCATTGTTTATATCGAAGAGAGCAATGAGATTGCCCTCCGATTTTATCATTTCTTTTGAACCGTTATGCACGAAAAAGAAATAACACAAAATTCAGGTCTCTTATAAAAATAGCGCCCTTCTACATGATCATCTTCCCAACTTTATAAAGTGTTTCAAAACCGATAGGTGAATAAAGAACAGAAATAGTCCTAAAAGGGGGGAAGCATTCAGATATGTCTACAATCGATAAGAAATTGAAAAGAGCTAAAAGAAAGCCAATAATTTCAAATCATAGAGAGAAAAATTCTTATTTTTATTTTTGAGGTTATGTTGTGACATTTATTTTACTTTTTCTTTTTAACGTTTCAACTTCCCAGGGTCCTTCATTTTATTATTACATTCCAGAGCAAATACTATTCGAGTTCCCTTCGAGTTCAGGCACATTAAACACAGGTTCCCAGGTGAAAGAGTCTTCGCCTCAATAAGTGAAGGTCTTAAGTTTTTTGTGAATAAAATTGAAAATAAAAGCCACGAAGGGAGCAGTGTGGAATTCGGTGATGATGATGACGGTTGGAATTTATTGATTATGCGTTCTTTGTGTTGTTGTATACTTTCGCAATAGTAACTCAATGTACTTAGAGATTTACAGGATCCTTTTCTGGATGGAGAGAGTTCCTCACTTAAGTTTGCGAACACCATGCACAATACAATTATATCTGAAAGAACTGAGAGTTTACTGGGTAGATCACACGAATGGAAACAAAGGCGAGGAACTCCTTTCCAAAAGAGAAGCGATGCCTTACCAGCCAAGTTCAAACGCTACTGCAATCTTTCTTTCGGAAACCATTTGTGGGAAGGCAATGTTTTCAACAGATACTTCCAACAAGATAGTGCAAGACTCCGTGCAATCGATGCATTTAGAACGAAATCTGATGGTCTTTAGTTGAGAGTACTGTATATTGCGTTTTTATTATTCCACTTTGGGCTACCGCATAGCCGAGGAGATAAGAATGGCGATTTCCAAATCTCAGTCCGGTTTAACCATACTTTGTCGAAACTATAACCAGTATGCAGTTGACAAAGGCAGAACCCTTAGCGTCTTAAGCGCACATTCACGTAGTTGCGAAAACTCCCTATCTCAAACTCCCTATCTCTTCCCGCTTTCCCCATTTCTTTCTAACCATCATCGAGTTACATATATAGGGAACTTCCTTTGAGTGATTGATTAACCCATTATAGGTACACGACAGTGAACAAGGTAATTCCTAAGGTAAAATTCACAATAGATTTGTTCATTCAATGACCTCTTTGTCAGTTTGTTTGTTGCACGTTTGTTGCTATAACGCAAGACTGCTCA
Organism: Glossina morsitans morsitans; assembly: GCA_001077435.1. Classification (NCBI taxonomy): domain Eukaryota; kingdom Metazoa; phylum Arthropoda; class Insecta; order Diptera; family Glossinidae; genus Glossina; species Glossina morsitans. The sequence continues at coordinate 16,300 of CCAG010009269.1, read as the reverse complement.
CCACTTCGCTTAACGTTCATATAACGATTTTTCAAAAGAAGGTGTTATAGGTGAAGTGGTCGAAGAAGTGCCCCAAGTTGTCCTTGTGGCAAAAAATGTCGTTGTACTAAACTATGTGAAAAGTGCGACCTACTGGGTGAACACAAGAAAAAAAAGAGGGACAGACGGACAGACAAGTTTCGATCGATGCACAAAGGGATTCTGAGTCGATACGGTAACCACTGGTACCACAGCTGATATAGGGTATAAAAATTTAAAGAAATTTTCTAGTATTAAGAGATGGAATTTGCTTTTAAATATTTTATAAGTGAAAAAGAAAGAGCAGTTGGCGCAATACCATCTGTACTTCTGCACTCTATAAATGGAATACTTAACTCGAACATGGTAGATATCAAATTTAGAAAACTTTTTTTCCTTTTTATATATGTATAATGGCAAATTTTAATCAGATCGCAATTCATTTGCAAAAGAAATGAAAAGTAAAGCAAGAAAACATAAGAATTTCTGCGTTCATTATTTCCATGCTTTCACCCTCGCCCCTTAAAAGTATGAAACAATAATTGTTGCAGTGTTTTTGTTTTTTTTTTTTTTTTTTTTTAATTATTTCATCTCTCACGAGTCCACTTGAAAGTGAAAGATACTTGAGAAAATAAAAACAGTATAGAAGAACGAACAAAAACAACATCAGCGAAAATCATTAATGCCTTTATTTTCATAATGAAATTATCGAAAGAAGAAAATGGTGATTTCGCATCCACCGCCCAGATATTATTATTACGCTATCATAATTAATCCACATATATATTGTACACATCAGCGAATTAATGAGATCTGTACTATCTATCTTGCAAAGCTGTCTGTGAAAACCAAAGTAGATTTTATCAGTAGCTTTGCGACTTTCAGCAGGGATTTATTTTGAGATTTATGTGAATATTTTATTAAAAAAAAAAAAAAAAAAAAAATGTGATTATAAACCGAAATTTTAATATCGATGACGGATGTCTGCTTAAAGATGAGAGAACAATCTTGAAACTTCATTTCATAAATTCTAAAGTCAGAACTGAAGTACTAAAAATACAAATAATAAATTTCTCTGCTTTGTCTCAAGTACGTTGTGATATAAAACATTGAAGTTGAACGTCGAAACCACGCAGGCAAATGCACACAAATGCAATTCTGCGGTTTCAAGTGATCAAAAATTATGTTTTCCATTGAAGCAATGAATTCCGAGGGTAGTAACACCGCGTTTCAATCTCATCATCATGCATAGAAGAATCTTAAAAAAGTTTAATTTCATAATTTCTTAATAAAATTTACACATAAAAACTTGTAGTTATTAACTACTCGCGCTCTATCGAATTCATTTGAAGCGTAACGCACAACTATTTGCTTTCTTTCTGCAGATAGCTAAGGATGCATTTGCATAATTTAATGTTGCTGAAGGAGAACAAGTAAACGTGAATTATATTGCTATGCTATAAAAAAAATATTGTATGAAAAAAAAAAATTCTTTACATATTCATCGTAAAAATATTATAATGATATTTAATGCAATCATCTCGTATACTTTGGTTATAAATACAGAGATTAATTCGTCTCATATTACGCTAAGAAACATTTCGCATATCACATATAGTTTGTTCAAGCAACACTCAGCTTTGTACACATCACATGTAAAGTTTTTTTCTTATTCCATTTCGATCCCGCGGTTACACGAACGATGTGCGAACCTTCTCTGCTTGATGTAGAAAACAGTTTGAATCGAAATGTGGTCTTATTACCAGTTAGCCAACGCGGTAATGCTATCGAATATTCAAGCATCTAATTATTTTCGATTTTATAACAAAAGGAAGCGAAAATCAGTTAAATTGCATTTTTTACGATATTGCCTCCATCCCGAGATAGGACCATTGTATCCGTAATCTGCTCTGCAGTAATTTATATCAAGTACTCGAAGATGTCTTGTTAAGCCCTCTAGAACATTTATGTTTACTTTTTATAGTAAGAAATAAAAAAATTATATTGGACCGTAATCGAGTCTGTTGTACCCATCACCGCTTAATACTGATCAATACTATGTATGCATTGTACGATGTCTGGAGCGTCTTTCGAAGCGTGCCGCAAAGAACGTAATTTAATACTTTATAATATTGAGTAAGTGCGGGCGATTTTCTCCATTTTTGTACAAATTCTTCAGAACCACCCAAGGAATATCAATACAAATTTTTATCTCTGTATTTGTTGCGACGAGCAAAAAAATACATTTTTTTTATTTTTGAAATCATAGGCAGACTCACTGCACCAAATTTGAAACTGACTGGAGCCTTTTTGCGACCAAGAGAATGTCGCAGATACATAGGCAGACAAACGGTCGGCTTAGAATTTGATGCTGATGACGAATATATATACTTTATGTGGTCTCTGACGCGTCCTTCTGCGTATTGCAAACATTTTGATAAAAGAAATATATCGCCCGTCCTTTTGTGATGGGTCCAAAGGTCACAAATATGCTGCAAAACTCGCATCAATTTTTTTTGTAATTCTACTAAGACTACTAGGAACCTGTGAAACTCAAATTGTTAGTATGTTGTGTTTGATACCCTATACTATATAGGATAAGGGGTCTAAGCAGATGTACAAAATGTCTAGAAAAACTTGACATAAGTCCATCTCCCTAAATTAACGTCAGTTCGCGCATATATGTATATTTTTTCTTTTTTTTTAATGTTGCTCTGAAGAGAAGATCAAAAAGAAGTGGAGAAAGCGAAGGAGACAGGGAGTAATGTCAACCTAGTGAATGGATGTCCAATCGGCAAATATTATGCTTTCACCGACTGAGCACTCACTATAGTTGCGAGCAAGTATAGCAAGTATATAGATTTGGCACCGCAAACATGGACTTGGTAGTCGCGACTACTCTTGTCTACTCTACTACTTTGGTGCAACCGTGCACATCTGCCCATTTTATATCTATCCATGCTTTTTTTTCAACCTTCAAATCTGTGTATTTTGAACATGGTGGTTGGTCCAAGTACAGACACTATTGAATATGAGTTCATTGCTAATTTCCATACAGCATTGCATTTTGAAGAAAAAAAAATAGGGCGGGTCCAATTTTTCCGAGAAACAGGGGGTAACTTATGGCATAAATTTTCGCTCTCTCTTACATGCCACGACGAAAAATAGGCTTTCACAGCAGCAATAAAGTCTAATTGTTAGTATTTTAGATTGAAAATTGGTCACAAACTGCGATTTGTTATATAAATTTGGCTCACATTGATCTATTTTTAAACTCTTCTTCCTTACGTGGATTCTCGTAAAAAGTAAACTTTTATACCGTAGGATACCTAATGATCAGCTCTTAGCTTTTATTAACGAACCCAGTTTAATATTACCACTAACAGCAGTCGATCTCTTCGTAGCTCAGCAAAGCAATAAATATTTTATTAGAAAAAAAAAAAGTTGATCTAACGGTGTTTATTTGAGCTGCTAATCAGTAAGAACCTTTAAGAACATGCGTAAGAAAATAGTTGTTTTGTTATCAAAACACTCTTTGTATGTTGTAGACAACGGAAGAAATTCAAATTATTCTCAAACTTGACTTTAGAATCAAATCAATAAGAATTTTTTTTTTTTTTTTTTCGAAAAAACAAGAAGGGAAGCAGCACAAGATTTATTTATACCTTTATCGAGTGAAGAGTTTATGGTGATGAAGAATATAAATTACTCTCCTATTGTTATACTTTCTTGACAGTTCTTCGAACTCTCTTTTCAAGTGCGTTTCTTTCAAATTTGACGTCTGTTTAGTGCTACAGCGTTCAACTTACGAGGGTCTAATAGTAATAAATTTTTTTTCGTTTAAAGCAAAACTATTTTCTTGTTGATGATTTTGCTTAAGCATAAAATTCTCTTCCCAAAATTAAATTACTTTTGAAATAGTTCGTTCCATTTTTAAAGCTCGCTAATAGCAATATAAAAGCGCGAACCCAGCCTTAAGGTCAAGTTTTTTTTTTTTTTTTTGCCAGAAATTTCCTTTTAAGCAGTAAAACTTCACTCGTCCGTGTTACTAATTATATTTTTGATTTATTAGCTATACAGTATGTTTATTAATTTAATGTTTAAGTTCACTAAATAAGACTTGAAAATAAATGAATTTTTTGTTATTTATCATAAAACAGTCAAAAGATGATACATTATATGTACCCATCATCTATCAGAAAAACAATACCAAACAATAAATCTTATTATAAATATTTTGCAAGACTGAAGAATGACTCTCGCAGCTAGCAACAACAAGTAGTTACGTAATGCAATGTAAAATCGTTAGACACGACACTAGTAGTAGTGGTTGGTGTATGGGATAGGTTTGGTTTTCGTATATTCAAAATCTGCTCAACATTTGTTCACTTTACGAGATATTATTATTCAACTACAGTCAAACTCAAAGTCGTTCAAGTGATTAAAATTGTCAGATTACCAGAAAAGCTAAGAACAGCCAAGTGTTGCGAGAGCTGCTGATGGTCTATCTGTCTTACATATTACATTAAGGACTTGGCTAAAAGTTGAGAGTAGTTTAATAAAATGTTTAGCATAAATATTTTCTCAATCTTCTGTTTTCATTTCAGCTATAGATATAGAGTTCCTTGTTGTTTTTCTTAATGTTTTTGTTGTTGTTGTTCTTGTTGTTGTTCATGTTATTGCCTGTTGTTTTTGTGGTATTTGCTATGAATCAAGTAAAAACCATTTGTTCCATTTACATGTTATATATCTTGTATGTATATATATATATATTGTATGTATATATATATATATATAGTTGCGTTTGCATGCGAAATGCACTCGTTCTCAAAAATGGAAAATTCTAACCAGAAATTTATTCATTTTGATGAAATAAATGATGCTGCTCTTCCCTTTGCAAGCAAAAGCAGCAGCACACACAAACGAACATAAACATATATATATATGTATATATTTTATTTGTTTGTTTTATAAAATAATTTGATTTATTATTATTAAGAAGAGTTTTTGTTGATTTTACAAATTGATTCGAAATGAAATGATTTTAGACGAATGAACGGATAACACTGGTTTCCGAAGCAATCATAGAACGAACACAAGTGTAACATTTTTATTGAAAACTTTTAATAAGAAAAACATATATATTTATATATATATATATATATATATGTATATATATTCGTTCCATGCTGAGATATTTTTAAGCTGATTCTTAACAAAATTAAAAGATTCACAACAGAGAATGAATAGTATGTTGCGATGATATTGTGATAGTTTACCCATAGCAGGCAAAGATTTTAACTCTACTCTTAACACAAACATTATCAAATAATTGAGGTTACTTAACCATTCGGTAGTGGTAGTCAAATTCTTGAAACGTCTGGACAGTTGTATTCGAAATATGTATGTACAGCAATACGCACTCGTAAAAACATCGAAATAATTTAATTAATTTTTTAAATGAACGATATATATATAAAACAAAAAAGATCAAAAGCAACATACATTCTTCAATTAAAGCAAATGTGTAGCAAAAACAATATTTGGATTGTCTCTTTTGATCTGACAGGATAGTATTGTCTCATGTGTGATACCAAAATAATGAATTTAAATTAAGTAGACATGAATGCATGTGATATCAAAACTGGCCTTCTCCAGTTCGCTCCTGTCACACACGTTTTTTTTTCTTCTTTTAAAACTTTGACTTTATCACGTTCGCTACAAATTTCAGTGAACTACGAAAATAGAAAATATTTTTTATATTAGTTTAGATATCCTGCATTTGATTAGACATACTGGGAATGCAACTTTGCTTTCGTTGTTTACTAAGAGAGCGTAAAAGTAGCACGTAAGGATGCTGAATAAAAAACTGTGTATTCTTCTTTAAGTTATATGCAACTGTACAAATTATCATATTGACGCCTGGACAGAAAATATAGAGCTTTGCTTAAGTCCAAAAAGGTGCCATTTGCGGAAAACTATGATATCGGTGCTAAGGCTGAATGTCCACGTCGACGCAATGTGAGGGGGTCAGCTGGATGTCACATACCAACCAAATAAGATCATCACTAGGGAAAGCTACCAACCAATTTCTATAGCAACATTTGCCCTGGAAATCTTAGCAATATTAACCGTTTGTCGTGACTTGTATCATTAAAATATGCAGTGTTGCTACGCTTTGAAGACCATTAAGGTGTTAGGTGCTTAGTAAGTGTTAATAATAATTTTGGAATTTTTAATGGCGACTCTTACAGATCGCTCTGTGTGTTTTACGTCTGCACCTGACATGAAGTCTTAATCAGACGGGTTGCCTACAACCATCGGCAATCGAGAGGTAAGTTGATTGACGACTCCTCAGGGAGAAAGACAATCCCCATTGAAGGGGGCCTTTCTACCCTGAAGTACCGCAATAGAACATGGGTGTGGGCCAAATTCTCGCTTAGTGGTCTACGTCGAGGCCTATCTAAGCATCTCTTCAATAGCTCCCCGCGAAACTTTGGGGTAACCACAGCCACCACGAATACTCCCCGAAGGGCCGTACCCAGCAGTCAGGCAAGAAGGCATTCTCCGGCATTCCGATGGGTTGTGTGCATCTTCCTGCCAGAGCTATCCTACTTTGGGCAACCTGACTCCCGTGGACACCCTTTAACTTCTGGGCTTATCGTTCAAACCAGAACTTACACCAAGCTATACAGCTTTGGGTGATCTCATACTGTACGCTTTTCACTCTTGCCTTCGGACTCTCCACACGTCCCGGACGGCCAAGCCTAACTATCCTTCCTCAAGGAAAAATAATGCTTCCAAGATTGTCGTCGCACAGCACACACACCTAGCTGTGCCCCAGCCCACTTGATATCGCTGGCCATCATCATTAGATGACCGCCACCAAGAGAAACTAATAGGGAAAGAAATGCTTCGTTTTTATTAAAAAAGAAAGCCAAGACATTAGAGCTGCCACCTCCGTCTGGACAAACTCAGTCAATAGTATTTTCCCTCTAATTGTGCGGAGCCAGTTAATTACAGCTCCACGCCAAGCTGTGTGAAATCAGTCGATTAAAGCTTCACCTCTGACTGTACAAACTCAACAATCAAAGTTCCATCCCTAACTGGATCAAGTCAGTCACTTAAAGTCCTACTTTCAAGTGCATGAACTTGGTCGTTTAAAGTTTCAACTCTGGTACGAAGCCAGCCAACTAAAGTAGCATCTGCGACTGCACGAGTCACCATTAATAATAATTTAGCAACTTTTATATAATTACTAACACATATATAAGACTTTTCTTTTTTTTAATGGAAGTCAAAGCGTGACATATTTTACTATAACAAATCATTCGAAAATGAAACAAAATGCCAAAAGATAAAAAAAAAGGCTACAGAATGAGTTTCAGCTTCTCTGACCTACGATATAGCAAAAGCAGCACATTAATAGCTTTTTGTTTTTTAAGTCCATTCAAACGGAAACGTAGAACTGAAAAGAATCAAATTTCTTAAACATTTTCAGTTGTAATCTAGAAAGGAAAATAAAGAGAAAAGGAAAATATATTTGTGTTTAATTCGTTGCTAAACAGGCCAACTCGCTTCGCTCTGTGTACAGAAAAAATCGATTCTGACCGATTTACTTATTAAATTAAATTTTTCTCTCTTTTTTAGAAAAATTTTCTGATGATAAAAATAAATTGAAATTTCGCCAAGTCACATTTGATATTCCGTTCTTGTGATTACTCGCGTGCAATTTTTCTTCTTTTTTTTTTTTTTTTTTCATTACTTCTTTCATTGTCTTTCTTGTCTATTTGATATTTGCCGGTTTTTTGTTTTTATTTTATTTTATACGTAATTTCTAGCTGGTCATCTATTGCGGTTTATTTTAGTAGCTACCACTGGAGTAAGAGGTTTTTACAACCGGGAACCATATAAGGACACTGTCACTCAAAGCTCAACGAGACCAGCAAAAGCAGAAGAAGAGAAAAGCAAAGCAAAAACAAAACCAGCTACAAATTAAATCCAACTCTCAAACGCCACCAGCACCAGCACCAGCACCAGCACCATGACCATTACAACCGCAAATATTTGCTAAGAAATTCCCAAAAGATGTTGCTTAACTTGGATATTAGAAAACGAGGAGCAGAGCAGAGCGAAGAGTGTTCAAAGAATAATAATAATGATGACAGTAGGAGAAAACAAACCTTCAGTAAAACATGTAATTTTTTATTGAAAGGCAAAAAAAAAAAAAACCTTAATAAAAATTATTTTACAGAGAAGTGTGTGCGAAAGTCAGCAAATGAGAAATTTAATTCAATAAATTACTTTTAATATAATATTATATGCGGTTTGCATCCCATACGCTATGTGAGCTGGAAATTAATTTACTGTCGGAGACTATTAAGGATCTGGTTTTTATGCGTACGAACCCAGTTATTCAGTTATCGTTGCCAACAATTGCTTGCTAATATATGCGCTATCCGTTTTTACGGTCAAATATCAAAAGCTTGAGTAATTTACAGAAGGAAGCGATGATAAGTTTGGGTTTAAATACCAGAGACTCAAACCACAAGACCTCAAATTAACGAATGCACAAAGAAAATAAATCTAAATGAACGGATGCGAACAAAGCACGTGTAAATCGGCTGAACTGTTTGTAGAAATAACACTGCGATCAAAACATAGAATCATTTCTTTTATATAGTCCTTACGGGCACTATGAAGTCATAAAAATTGGTCTTTCTTTCATGAGTTGATAGTATCCCCCGTCTTTGAGATGTGCCTTTGCAAGTGTACAAAAGCATGTCTTTCAGGAGCGCTGTAGTCACTCGAGCATCAAGATCATGTTGATAATTTTGTTCGGTTGTGGCGGTAAAGATTCGGAAAACTAAAGACAGATTTTAGCTTCACTTTATTGTTTGATCATAGCAGCATCTCTGCAGAAAGAGCCTTTGGACCTCATCAAGCAAATATACAAAAATTGGAAGAAGATTAGGAATGATTAGAGGATTTGTCTTATTCTGGTAGACCGCTAGAAACGGCAAAGACACAGAAAAAGTGAAAGTCAAATGGATCTGAAAGACCTTGTTACGAGCCTTACAAAGCGGTCTGCACTACATATGCGGCAATGCACTATAAATGCTTAAAGTTCAGTCAGTGCGAATACGCAAAAACCCAACTGGCATGACTCAGTTTCTTTTGAACAACCTACAAGCCTTCATACATAAGGACCGAGTAACCCTGTTAGTATTACAAGCAGTGGGACTTGTTTTGAAGACAGTGACATAAGTTGCTTCTTTAACTATTTTCAACACTTTTTACGCAGAACGTGGAGAGCATAATAAATAGTTTGAGTTTTTATTTTCTCCTTCTTTTTTTAAGTTACACGTATCTTAGTTAATTAAAGAAAATATCTTTCGGCAAAATAAAGTTTTTTAAATCCACTTTAAACCCAAGCCTAATAATTGCTAATCTCCTACCCGCGCGCATCACCTTTCCAGGATTTCTTCTTCATATATATATATATATATATAATCTTTTATTTTATATATATCCACTGATACTTTGGGAAACGGAAAAGCGAAAGTTGGAAAAAATTTTGAAAAAACTTTTCTATAAAAGAAATTTTGTCTTAATACCGTGAAATTTAAGGTTATATTCTCGTCAATTGTGTTGTTGGATTTGTATTCTCAACTAGAATCAATATGCTCTAGGTCTTCGCAGTAAGTATTTGATCAAATTCTAAGATGATTGCTCCTCTTAAGGGATTAAAAAGAGGAAATCATAATAACAAATAGAGAACACATTTATTAGTATTTGTGAAGATTGATGATGAAGCATCTTTTCTCTGTCATTTTAACGATATAGAAAACAAACAAAGAAAAAAAATCAAACTGCATTTGGATAATCATCGCAGCTGACGATAGAATTCCTCATTTATTTTTTTTTATTGATTTTAAAAACGAGAGCAATAAAAAAATTTGTGTCAATCGCGTTGAAATACACATAATTTGGCAAACACTGCAGGATTGCCCTACAAAATCATTTGAAACAAAAAAAAAATAGATTAAATTTTGTTTTCTGATTTATGCTAATCAAATACTGAGGATTTATTAAGTTTGATTTTTTTTTCGTTTGTAACAAGACCACAATTAAAGAATTGCTAAACTATTTAATATTCAGTATGAGCTTTGCTTACTTGTAGAGCCGTCCGCCCATCCATCCCCCAGAGGCTGTTGATATTATGAAACTTTCACTTGGCAAATATGTTTCCGAACACCCTCTACGAGATTTTTCCGTAAAACAGTATGGTGCTAGCTACAAACTGTCAAAATATAGCGCAAATTACGAGACGACTTTAGAAAAGTTGGTATTTGCGTCAAAAAAGTACGACTTTCAAGAAGATCTTAGCTTGACTTAAGTCTGCTTGATCAGCCAAGTAAGTTGAAACCGCGACTACTTCAAATTTCAAGTGTGGTAAAGTTTTCCTTGGTCGTAGCCGCAAAGGCATAACGTTTATTCTTACCTCGATTGGGCAGACACCAACCGATTTTCTTCTCTTTCCTATCTTCTTTCTGACAGCCGCCGTGTTACACGAATAAGGGACATTATCTGATTGACTGACCATGTTAGCAAAAAAAAAGAAAAAATAACAAACTAAAATAACGGCACGCAAAACAAGCCTTGATTATGTTGTATTTGTCATATTACAGATGTGTGTGATGGGTGCTCAACATTCGTCCCCAAGTTAATATGCATTTTTTTTTTTTTTTTGTTGTTTTCTATTCAAGTTTTTTCAAAGCGACTAAAAGCCGTTCACTGTTTTAAGGCTAGACTGCGCCACACAGGGTTTGATATCTTAAAATAAGTTCATTAAAATTTCATGTAGCGTACGTGAGTTTATTTAAAAAAGCTCTACTCGGTTTATTGAGTTTCATTGCCAGTAAATTATTCCAAAATATATATATATATATATATATATTTATATAATATAAAAATATTCATAAAAATGCTTATGAAATCTATTAATTAAAATTTCATGCTAAAACTAACATTTATATAATTTTCATTTTGATTTTTTTTATTCCAAGTTTTAATTATATGCAAATACCTCGAAAAAAACATACGCTTACACACCTTTCGACGTCAACAGAAACTGTTCTCGTGCAGAACGCGTATGCATGCCATGGATATGCTTAACTTGTTAATTTTTTGCCGGCCACAAGTTTGAAATTAAGCAGCATGCATTTGAAAGGTTCGTAACTCATAGAAGAGCGGAACCGCGGACCAAGGGAGACTCGAAGTGTTTTATGGCTAAGAAGCGTTTGACTCGCATTTTGTACTTTGCAGATTGCTTAGCAAGAGACTTCGCTGCGCTCGGAGTATTTCAGTATTCCCTTTGTAGTTTGTGAGAATTCGATTTGGAAAATATTGAATGAAGGAAGAAGTTCTTCAAAACTACAGTGCGTGTGAAGTGCGACAAGTTGCAGAGTAAAAAATTCACTCAGTCGCAAGCAATTGCAACTGTCTACCAAACTGGTGCGATAGCGCTTTAGGAATTTCTCTGTCATTGCAGGCATAACAGTTACCAATCGTTCACACACCCGCTAAGCTGCGGCCACACCCTATCTCTTTCTCTTTTCTTAATTCTTTCCGACCGTCAAGGTGTTATACGTATAGGGGGCAATCCTTTGTCTTTTTTTAAAAGAACGAGTGTTGAGAGAATTCACTTCGACCCACCATTAACCAACGTTACATAACTGGCATGGTTCAGTGTCGCACCCTAGTCAACTTTTCGTAGGTGAATTCGACGAAATTCTTCAAAAACTTGACGAAGGGAAGTGCATTTCATTCTATAGGGTAGTTGCGGAAGTAAACATTAATCAAAACACAGGATTGAAGCACTGGCAGAAAACTCCATTCAAAAACAAAATTGATTTTACCGTCTGCATGTGCAAACTGTATTGCAGGCGCAATACTTTTTAGATAATGTGTTTTATATGTTTTTCCATATATTCCTTTATATCGGGCATGTCTCTGCGCATAACTAATAAATAAACAATTTGCTATTCAAAGATCTATTAACTCATATAGACTTCAAACATATATATATACATATATATAAATAAACAAAAGGAAAAAAAAAGAAGAAAAAAAAAAACGTTGTTTATAAACAACTGATTAACCGAAAGTTATGTGTGAACTCACTAAAAGCATGAAAAGATTTAATTCGAACAAAAGAAGAAAATTAAAATAAATAAATAAACGAAGACAACATTAAAAGCAAAAACAATAACAGAGGAAACGGGTAAACAACATAAATATGCTTTCTTGCATACATAAGCAAAATGTGTGTTTAGTTAATAAAAAACTTGAAGCTTTTCAAATGCATTTCTCCGAATATAGAGAGACAGATAAACAAACAAGCGAATATTTATGAGAATGTAGAGAGAAAAATTAAAGCAAAATCTACTAAAATATACATAAATTAAAGTTAATCTCAAGCTGAATGCGTCTGAAATCAGTATTTGTTAACGATATAAACCATAGTGTAATATATATATATATATGTACGTGCATGTATGTGTGTGTTTGTGTGAACACGTATATACAAATTTAATATGCATTTCCTAGCAAGTGAACGCTAGAGGAACACCAGTCGCTGCCTGTAAAGAAGATGCCGAAGTGTGTTTAGCTATATTTACAGATTAAGAACAAAAAGGAAAGCAGACGCTTATGCTTTTGAGAATCTTCTCTGCATTCAAGAAAAAGTCAAAATGCAAAAAATGGGAAATATTACATAAATTAAAAATGCAGAGAAAAACAGAGAAATTAAACAAATAAATAGATAAAGAATTCTATGTAATAAGTATTCAGAAAAACAATAAAACAAACAAAGCCTTCCCTTTTTTTTTTTTTTTTGGGGACAACTACACAATAATACATATAGAAAAGAAGAAGAGGAAAGTTTTTGATTAACGTGAGATACACAAAAGGAGCTACGAAACCAACTTAAGTTTCTTGCATAATTCGGTAGCATTTGAAATTCGTGTCGGTTTTAATGCTTCACTTACGAAAAACCAGAAAACATATATAAGAAAATCAAAACTTTTTGTCAATTTTGGGAAAATGTTCCAGAACACTCCGCACATCTCGAGTCAAGGATATAAAAAGGAAAAATGCTTTTTTTTTTTGTTAAGATCACAGGAGTAAAGTAGGATTCATAGACAACTGCAGCACAAACGGTCGAACATGTATGTCGATGCAAAAGATATATCGATACTTAGCTCACCTTTGGCTACCTCTGCTCTTTATGATATCAAATTTATACAACAGTCGTCGGGATCATTTTCTAATGTTTGCTTGTGAGAGATTAAGTTTTCCAGTTACGGAACATCTCGGACTATGCATCATTAGTTTACTTCACTCCTTCTTATTTACATAGAGAACTGATCTCTCGCTACGCTGTTTTTACAAATGGCAAATTTTCTCACTATGACAGTAATCGAGTGATCTACGAGGAACAAAGCAACGCTACATTTATTTATTTATTTTTTTCAACACTTGTTCACCCAGGGGTTTGATCGGTCAGGGGATGGATGTCACTTGTACATGCGTACACGGTAGAGGCCAAGAGAAATTATAGGCAGATATAGTTACGAATAAAGCCCAAGAAATGCTTTATGCTTTCATCTAAAAACGCATAGCGTTTTCTATGTATTGCACAAAGGCACCAAAATAAGCCATTTGCCCTAATTGTTTTATAGAAACCATTAACATTTTTGTCGCATGGTCACGGAATGAGCTAAAGTGAATGAATCTGCATCAGTCCTATTCAAACAACGGCGGAATTGTATACAGCACGCATTTCAGTCTGGAAACAAAAAAACATTTACTGGAAATAATTTATTTTCTATTGCTTTCGTACTATTTTTGGCGAAAAGTAATCCGTATGTGTAGTTTACACATTAGTTGTAAAAACCTGTTGTTTTTTCTTTACTTTTTTATTTACAAAACGTCGCAATTTACATATCTGTAATTAATTTGTAATATTATCTGGCGTGCTGCTGCATCTTCACTACGGTCACCTAATAATATTCACGGTTTTGTGCACCCTAAACTAATTACGAAAAACTAAATATACTGCAGTGGGACACCGCCCACCATTAAATACCCTAGAGCACTTTGCTTAATGCTGTTACTCATATGATGATTTTTCAAAATAAGGCTTTCTATGGGGAATGGTCGAAAAAGTGTTCCAATCCGAACCATTTTCAACAGCGTTTATCCTTGCGCTAAAACACGTCAGTACACTACATTTCATCAAAATATCTGAAAAATTATGGCCTGCACGTTATGAAATACAACAAAACAAGACGGACAAACGGACAGATAAATAATTCAGAAAATTCGATCAGTGCAATAAAACATGCACATAATGCAAGTCCTTCCGGGCGTTGCATACATACATAAAAACTTAATACACTTTTGCGTCACAAGTGGTGTAAGGTCAAAAAACATTAACTAAAAAAAAAAAAAAAAATAATAATAATTTATTGTACATTCAATTATTAAAAAAATATCGAATAAAAAAATTAATGTAGATTGTCTATAAAATTAAAATAAATTTGATAAATAAATTAAAAATAATTGGTGAGATAAGTAGCAATATCTAAAGCTGTGACGATTTAATACTAGTATTAAATAGCGGGCTCTAGTGGAATTAAAATTATTTTCAAATTTTAAATCGCCAAATAGGATTAAAATTTTCATTAATCATACAGTCTTGTGCAAAAGTGTTGTTCATCACGTACAAAGTATTAGAAACTACAACAAAGCATTTTTTAAATTTAATTTAAACAACCCAGATAATCCATATTCCAAAGCTATTAATGCTTCTGACAGCAAAATAACAAAATTTGTAGGTTTAAAAAAAAAAAAAAAAAAACTTTTATCCTTTCGCTTATTTTTTATTTGATATTAATAAGGAATTAGAAAGTTTCCTTGCCCTGTTTAGTAGTCATTTTAATACTTTTTACTTCTAAAAGCCGCTACAAAATGAACTTTCCACAATAAAAGAGGCTTAGGGCGCTCTATGAATGCGAAGAGAGGAGCGTATGAATAAAACGTCGTGTGATGTTCCATCAAACCCTTTCTGTGCAGTTTCATTCATAGGCAAACCAGCACAGAAGGACAGACGAAAACATATGTCTCTGGCCGGTTTCTAGCTATCAGTGTTGAATAAACTCGATTGATAGCACCTTTACGATCAAACGATTTTTCATTCGATAGGAAGAGAAACGTATACTTTGTCGACAGCTGTAAGCTCACTACTCATTACAGCGAGTTGATAACTGAAATGTATCGAGTTGACTGGACTGAATTTACTCGATATTGGCACTTATAAACTGCTCCCAGACTATGTAAAGGCTTTTTTATCCCCCGCTCTCTCTCTCTCTCTCTCTCTCTCTTTCTCTTACTCATTCTCTCTCTGTAGCAATGGACACAATTTTCTTCTGAGCTGCAACTATTTCAGCGGAATTGCGTTAACATGCGTTGCGTTGCATGGACAGCAATAGCGTAATGGCAGGAGTAAAGCTTGGCCTTCAGAGAACAGTTGGTGAACCATTTAAAGCGAGCTCTTCGAACGAGCATTGTTTAAATGATTATATCATTGGTGTTTACAACTTACATTGATCATGTTTTAATATACATTTACATACAGTAGACGGCCCTATAACACGGTACTTAAGTTCCGCGTTACCAGAGCGATGCAACTTTCTTACTATTTAAGGTAACTTTCTGTAATATGACCCGGCCTAAGACACTTCATGACGGTAGTCTTAGTGTTCTTTGAATGATAAATGTTTTTTTTACATGAAATGAATTAAAAATTTACTAATTTTTATTTTATCTCTTTTCCCTTTACCGTATTGTACGAATACGATCAGCTTTTCACCGCCATATTGAGCAAATTCATTTTATATGTACATGCGAATCTATCTTATATCAACTATTGTTTTGAAACATCTGGAAAACCTTCGTGGTTCCCGTGCGGTGCCCGCTTTTAAGCTTACAAATAGGCACCATTTGCTCTAGAGTTGCATTTTTCCTATAGCGCCTGCGAAATGTTTCTTTGCGCAAACCGCAGGAGCTGTCGGCAGCACGTTAAAAATTGTAAAAAGCATGCGATAATGAATACTTTAGATAATCCAAAATTAATGCATATGAAATCGACGTCAGTCACACTTTCTGTATGTTAGACTATCCGATGCAGGCCCTGGACCTAAAACACCAAATCACA